>JAHWFP010010526.1:0-28196 GCA_023313725.1 Lithobius niger | reverse complement strand
CCCCCCCCCCCCCCCCTCCCCTACACACACACAAAATCCTTCCCCGTTGCTTATTTACTGTACACGCCCGCTCCCACTCATTTCCAAAAGTGTCAATTTGTGTCGTTATACGCTACCACACGTTTTTTGGCGGGGAGTAGGGATGACTTCTTTGGCTGGGGCGGTGTGGGGGAGGGGAGCAGAACGGATAAAATGAGGTAATTACACAACAGGGATTTCGTGATGACAGTGACAGTATTTTTTTTTTTACGCAAATGTTCTTGATAACTTTACACAAAATATACTGGAAGTATCTCAACAGAAAAACGCGAAAAAAACACCATAGAAACTGGAATGTTCTTTTTTTTTGCAACATTCGTAGAATGAATTTGCAACGTGGGGGATTTCTACCGCATTGGTTTGTTTACGTTTTCGCTATCAATGCGCGAGCCAAGGCAAACTGGGATTGAAGCTGTGTGTTAGCTGCTACTACCTCAGTTAGCCTTGGCGCGAGCACGCTGATTCACGTATGACGTCACGCGTCTTCCAGCCGGCGGTTATTACGACACTGTATCAATCCGCACGTTCGGGTTCGGCTCGCGGGCCTATATTGTTACGCGATTTCGAGTGTGTTGCGTGTGTGAAGAAGCGGTACCATCCCGTTAACTAGCTAGTAATTAGGAAACTATCAACATTATTCACCTTTTTTTTTCCCAACAACAAAACGTTAAGGCCTTTTCTGTTGTATTGCTATTTACCTTCAGGTGCCAAAAAACGACCAAACTGCCTAAGCTGTTAAAGTGTCTAGTGGCTACTATGTTACGTTTGAATCTTGACGGGCGACACACTAGCGTGTGTCTTAAAGGTACTTTCCTCCCAACGTCATTTTTCTGATCCTCGTCCTGTAACAGCCACGCGCAGATCTCCATCCGCTCATGTAACCGTCGCACCATTTTGTTAGACTCTGAGTAGTAGTACAAGACCAATAGCTGTGTTTCTCGCAACGAGGAAGGCCGCTACTATCTCAGTTGGCTTTGGGCCTAGTAGACGAAACATCATCAACGCAAAAATTGTGTTGACACAAACCGGAATAATTTTTGTATTTTTTAACATCACACTTTATAAATTTTTAGCCTAGTATCTTAAAATTTTACTTAGGCGATCTATTGGCGTAAATAATTTAAATTTTTACCGCATTAGTCTTTTTGATCTCATGGTAATTATTCGCAAAATTATTAGTAAAAATTAGTACATGCACTCACGCAGATGAAGCGTCATGGTTATTGCGTGATAAATATTAGCAGGGTGTTATTAAATTAGTTCTCAATATTCAACAGAAAATCTCTTAGACGCCAAATTTTAAAACGAATTTTTAGCAAGGGATTGACTAATGGTAAGTAAATAGACCTTTGGGTCCGTACTTGATGTGGAGGATCGAGAAAAATGGGGTTGGGAGGAATGTACCTTTAGTAAAAATAGTAAAATTCGGCTCCAACGCATTTCGTCTTCGATCCGTTGTAAAACCATAACGCGGCGGTAAAGGACTCGTGGAAAATACCAAAGCAGAGACCTACTCTTCCCCCCCTCCCCCCACCAACGTGACATGAATATTCCCTTTCTTGGGTAAAGGGGACCACCTCAGTTTGAGCGATGCTTGTTATTTTTTTTCTTTCCGTCTGGTGAGGAAGAGGAGTTTGTGCGGTGGGAAAGACGTTTTTTAATGTGGGAATCGGATTTCAGCGCGGTCCCATTGAAATTAAATGCTTGGAGGAGCGGAAGTGAGAACCGTAACCTAGTAAGAAAAAAAAAATTGCGATTCGATGAATTAAAGATGAAGCTTAACTCGGCTTAACTTGATTATTTTACTGCCCTCATTTAGCCTACTGACGAGGTACCTACGTTTCTTGCTTTCCCATTTCATCCCGATTCATCTTAATCTTACATTCAAAATCCACCGTATCCTGGTATCTAGGATACCCAACGAAATCCTCGTCATCCGACAAAACCACTTAATTTTTTGTGTACTTAAACTTAGGAAACACGCTTTTCATCAGACAATTTTATAGTCTGAACAGACGATTTTACCGTTAATCGCGTCTTGAACGTCCTTAAAGGCTGTTAAAATTAATTCAATTATTGGTCTATTTTGTTTATTTAGTTTGGCTTATGTACGAAGCTTTTACTTACAGCCGTATTCCCGAAATCAACTCAAGTGTGAGTGTGAGTGGGCAAATGTGAATGCAAACATCTAAGGTAAGGGTCAACAATTTTAGTACAGCCACAAAAGCGAATGCGAGTGTTCTAACATCTGCGGGTATTTCTATAGATGCGTTTTGACCCTTACACTCACATTCAGCCCCACTCACACTTCAGTGGATTTCTGGAATACGCCTGTTAATTTTGGTGCAGAAAAACACCATTTTAAAGGTGGTGCAACATTGATTTCGTTGAACGTGGAAATTCTTTAAGGCCAGAAATGGTTAAATTTCTTAATTGCAGCCCCCCCCCCCCAGGACGAAGGAGGGGGGAAGGACCTGTACTAAGTAATTTCACAATTTCTGACCTTGAAATTAGGGGTGTGCCGATGGAGCTTCTTTGCCGATGTACCGATACCGATTACTGTTAAAACGGAATGGCGATAACTGCCGATATAACACTAAATAATGATTATTTTGCAAAAAAATGAAAGTGTGATACAGTTTCTGCTGCCAATGTACTGCAAAAAAAAACGTGTATTTAATGTAACCTCATAAATATATTAAAGAAAACTTGTGACTAGGCCAAAGGACGAGCAAGGACATGCTCACCGGGACTCAACATCCAACAACGTGCTAAAAAAATTGTACTACAAAGCTTTTTCCCCAGCCTTACCCCCCCCCCCACAAAAAAGTACATGCAACCAAGCATTTTCTACACAATGATAAAGATGTAAAAATCTAAATATGTGAAAATGTTGATGTTAATTAATCAACAGACGAGCACTTAATGATATATTAGTTCTAAAATACCAGCAAGCAGCAGTTTTTAATATTTGCAAGCCACGTTTGTTGAAAAATGCAAGTTAAATGGTTTTTTATGTATAACTTCAGAATGGGTGGAGCTACTGACTTCTGGTTTGCACCATTGGATAGCTGGCAAAAAAAAGGGTTAAAATGGTGTATTTGAACGTCAAAATCGGCAAATATTTAACGAAGTTATCGTCGTTTTCATATATATCGAAAAAAGTGTGGCTTCTATGTGATCCAATACGGTTTATCGGCAGTACCGATATATCGGATTGCTTCCGATAGCTGGCAATACCGATATAAATCCATAATCGGCGCAGCATACCTACTTGAAATATAAGGGGGGGGGGGGAAAAAAAAATCGCCCGTGTTACGACCCTGATTGTCGGTTGCAGTCACTTTTGGTATTTCGCGGCCCCAAAACTGAGCTCTCTGATGTCTAAGGCTGTTTGTTAATCATATTGTGCGTAGGGTTTCAACATTCTTCTGACGACAATAGCTAGTTGTTTAGTCATCAGTGACCAGCTTTATTGGTGACTGTTTCCTGATTGCTGTTCGTTGTAGACTGGCGGGAGGCGCTTGGTTTCAGCATTTATTTCCGTATGGTTTCAGTCACTTTTCTTTTAAGTTCTTGGTTCATTGTACGAAGTCCAAACGGTAGGTCATCTTTTGTCATGTCGTACAATGTAGTTTCATTGGCGTCAAGATGCATTGGCGTTGTAGAGACGACGCTAGAATCATTTCAGTGGGGAGGAGCAGTGGGGCAGCAATTTTAGCCGGGGGGGGGGGGGCAAACCGAAAAATGCTACTTTTGCGGCATCCCTCCAAAAAAAAAAAGAAGACTAAAAGTAAAAATAACACTCTTGCAATTCTTTCTCACGCCAAACGTTCTTAACTGTTTTCTACACCATTATTTTTTTATATTTATAAAACCAGTGAAAAAAAGATGATTTTACAACTCTCACAGTAAAACCTAGGCTCTATTGACGTGACCTCAAGTCCATCCTGACGCTGTGAAAGAAACTAACGTAGTTTTCTTAATACGTTACCAGAATTTTCTTCGTATACACGTGGGGCGTTACACAGCCAAAAACCAAAAAAATCAATTGCGTAAGGAAAAGAAAACCATTACAATTTGAAATCTATTAAATACATCAACAAATTAGTAAAGGTATAAATACAGTAATAACAATAACAGAATAATATGAATGTGAATATAATAATATCTATTATTGTATATGGGAAATTTTGTTAACGAAGCGCTGTTGGAATAGAACAAGGAAGAAAAAAACCGGGAAAGGAAGGGAAATAACGTTCCCACACACTAATAAATAAAATTAATTTAAAATGAAGTCTGAGGTTGTAGTTTATGTCACGGTTAAAGCGGTAGCTTATTCCTGTAAGCATAGGGGAAGTCTACAGTAATATTAAATGTTTAAAGGAAAATTTTGTGGATTTCTATTTGTGTCTGCCTTTTTCTACTTTTAGCCTATGGCCGCAGAGCACACATTATTTTCCTTCCCCTGTAGTATTGCTGAACTCGTACTGGTACATTAGTGCATCAACATTAAAGGGGCACTATCACCGAATGAAAACCTCACGAAAATACCATGGCGCCATCTAGTGGCCGTGATATTGTTAACCTTTACAGCTTGCTCCCAGGTGCATGAGGACGTACCAAATATTCGCTCAATACAGGGTTGTGGGGGGGGGGGGGGGTAATTTTACGATTTCGGACCATGAAGTATTTTTTGGGGAAGGGGGTGGCGGCGGCGGTACTATTAATAGATTTATTAATAGATTTATAGTAAATTACTAGATGTCATTTTTTATGACTATGATATTAACATTGGTTTCTCGTAGACAAACGTCAGTGTCATACCTTTCTTTGATACAGGGTGCTGTGCCTTGCCCTTCAACTTGTCTTGATTAAAGGGCAATAAAGTGATTTAGGTTTATTACAATAAGGCTTTTTTTAACTATCGTTAATACAAAAAGGACTATTAAAATGCGTTGCTTTCAGTATTTTATACAATAAAAAGAAAGAATATGAGATTTGTCAGTTTTACTCATTTCTTGCCATAGATGGCATCGTGCATTTTCAGATTTATATTTTTATGTTTTTTGGTTAAATGTTTGTTCTTTTAAAGGGAAAAAATAAAAATGTATGCCTACAGGTTGAATCTGCTAAGTTGCAAACAACGTCATGTTGCGACGGTGAAATGGTACTAAAATTGGTAAATCTCAAATTCTTTCTTTATATTGTTAAAATTCTGTTTGCAACGGATTTGAATTATTCTTTTTATACGTAAGAGAGTTAAAAAAAAAAAAGTGTAAATCATTTGATTTGTCCAAGTGTGGTGGTAAACGTTTGAAGACTTTTCATATTACGTATATTGTATATTTCTTCAACAGCTGTTGTGAAATGTTTCTAAATATACTTCTGTCCTTAAATCCAATTTTTTTTTGTAGTAAAACATTTGAGGTAGGTAGCCCTTGGCCGATCGGAGCTATAGTAGGTCAGGGTTTTTTTTTTCTTTTTGCAAGCCGTTTGTTACATAGCGTCTGTGCTGACCTTTGGTGTAGACTAAAAACTGGTAAGACCACTAGCTGTGTTGCCAGGCTTAGAAAATTGCCCCTTGCAGCTGTCGGACGAAAATGAATTATGGCACCTATAAATAAATAAATAATAATAAAAATGAATAAAAATTCTGAGCCGTTTGGCCCAGGAGTCTTCCTAGTAGTCAGAAGTCTGAACGACAGATTTGTTTGTTGTGGGCCTAATTGAACCACTTGTTCTCGAAATTGACTGAACGAAGAGAGGCTTTAATACAGCCTACTGATGGAATTTTGTTTTTGTGTGTGTGTGTGTTTTTCTGTCTGGGACACAATAATGTTTGCAATTTTGTTCGGATTTGGTTCAAATCTACTAACAGCGTGAAAGGAACGAGTTTAAAATATGAAATTCTTATCTCAAGTATTTTAGGGTTGAAGGCCAAAGGTCGACCTAGAGCATTGGGCAGAAATCATTTTGTGGCACACGTCAAAGCACTGCCCTGTGGAACACTGGGCAGATATCATAGGAATAGGCCTATCAGATAGTTAACTAATGTATTAAGTATCTCTACTTCAGCCGAGTAATTGTGTTCTTCCAAACTCAAATGTCGGGTATTTAGGATACGTGTAGAACTGTGACTCTGTGAGTACTGACTACTGAGTAGACGTAAGCCTACTTTATTTGCAAACTGCTTTTAGTTGAACCAGCATTGTTCTTGCTTGATCATTAGCCAGGTATTTTCACGGTGACCCAGTCACTTGCCAGTTGTTGTCAAATAAATCTTGGCAGTTTTGGAATTAAAATGTTATTCCAACAGGCAAATTGGTGTGGTGAATCAGTGATAATAAAAATATACACTTACAGCTGACATGCATTATTTCCGGAAATGGTTTCTTTATTCAATAATGGATGAATAAAATTTGTACTAGGGTGTCATCAGTTATACTGTCGACAAAATGGAGCGAAGCGATTGCAAACAATCCGTGTTGCATTGGAGACAGCGTTGTGGCTCATTTTTCGGTTGCATCATCGCATATTGTTTCTGTGTCCATTTGTTCGTGTAGCATGTCGCTGGATGGCGTTGACTGGCAGTTTTCTGAATACTAGTGAGCAAATAGGTGAGCAGCTCACACCACCTTGCATTTTTGTCACGTTGATTATTCCTCAACAACATAACCGCTTTTAAATTTTCGCTCTTAAAACCTCCACCTCTGGGTGTAACACTAATCTATCGTTGTACAAATTCTGGGGTTAGTTGATAAGAGTGGTCGTTTCGTGATGCATATACAAAGTTTGCATTAGAGTCAACCCTCTCGAATGTGAAGCCAATTGCAGTCGCCACTTGGCCAGTCAGACCTTACAAAGCACTCGCCATTTCATAATTTCTACTCGCCACATACCAATGACATCTTGCACGATGCATGGTTTTTTTAATTCATGCATGTACGAAATTGTAGAATTCTCTTTAACCCCAGTATTAATGAAGATAAAGCAGTTACGTAGCCCTTATAAATCTGAGCATTACTCCGCAAACAGTTCGTCTCTAAATTGTACGGTTCCCAAGATATCGCTCTTTGAGTGTCATTCTTTATTGCTAGTCGCCATTTTGGCGAGTAAGGCTAAATTTCAGGTCGCCAACTACTGATTTCCATTCACCAAATGGCGAGTGGCGACCGACATTGGAGATGGTTGATTAGAGCAGATTCGTAAATGGAGCTCCGGTCGTACTTCGGCCTCACTTTGGTCCAATAATATAAAGTGTTAAGTGGCTGGCTATGCACATGTTTGAAATGTGATCAATACGCGCGATTGGCTGGCGTGCGCGTGTTTCAAATACCATTGCATGTTGTGTATTAATTACCAACTCAGTAAGTGTAATTGTTCATGTTTGAAATGACTGTTGTTGAGATACATTGCTAGCTAGCAGGCGTATTAGGGATCGGCCGATATGACTTTTTACGGATACGATACAATACCGATGAAGGGTAAACCGATCCGATACCGATAATAATAACAAATCACGACTACAAGTTTAAATTTCATACAAAAAATGCAACTTCGATTTCTAGTTTTACTTGGGTTCCAACTGTTGAGATGATCCAAAATGTTCTGTGTGGCAATAACAGCATTTTTACTCCTTCCTACATATGGCTTCAGTACATTCATCTTCTCAGTTAGATTTTAGCTGGCATAAAACTTACAGCATCAGAACCATCAAATGCTACATTTTCATTCGAAACTGAGCAAATGGCTAAAGTTGCTTTTCTCACTTGGTTGTTGCTTTGCCGTGCTTGGTGTCAGTTTTGTAGGGAAGACGGTTGCATTTCTTGACATTTTTAACAAATATCTGTCGGAAGCCTTATAGTGGTCCGATACCGATATTGCAAAAATACCGATAAATACAGATTGTACCGATACCGATATCAATATCGGACTATCCCTAAGGCGTACATCATTGCATATTGTTTGCTTAAATTCATCGTCATGTTGTGCGCACGAGCCTATAGCCGTAATTGGCCCATTGTGGAGTCAAATTTAAAGTAAATTTTTTTTTGGTCAAATTGACAACAAATTGGCAATGTAGCACTGTGCTAAACTGAGTGTTTTGTTTTGTTGCTGTTTGTATAAATTGAATACTGTACACCTCATTGCCAAAGGCTGCATGGACCAGTGCAAGACGTTACCAAATGATCCCCGTCAGTGAACGAAGACTTGAAAAGTCCTTGTACTTCGTTGACTTTTTTTTTCATGGGTTACCTATGAAGTGCACCGAAAACGTGACTTATCAGAAAATTCCAACAGTCTGACAACGTGAGGTTTTTTTTTTTATCATGTTAAATAATGTTTACAAGATTAGATAAGTATAGTTGCATCAAAACATAGTGTGACACTAACAGAATTGATAAGGGTTCTAACACCCTAACGAATTTTAAAAAGTGTGTCTGACTGTCTGGTATTGGAAATTGAACAATTTATGTCTTACAATGCTCGGAAAAGTTTATTCATTTGAACAACATACTGCGGTCCTGAAGTTTTTTTTGTTTTTTTTTTTACAAGAGTCATAAAGTGAAAGTTAGCAATAGGCCTACTTAAATCTCATTGTAATGTTAATTTCACGCACAGTTGAGACCTAACCTAGGAAATTAATTAAAAATGCGGCAAAAAATCAAGGACATTTTGGAAAGTAAGTATCTTTTTGACAATCAGGGAATCGGAGAAAATATCATAAATGCTCAACTATTGAGTGTGTAAAAAATTCTGGATAAACCCCTGCAACCCGTCATTTAGATATCACAGTTGTCCAGATATTGCATGACAATATTCGTTTCAGTTAGACCTAGTCTAAACTGAAGTCAACAATCGCCGCTTTTCCACTCGCCACTTGGTGAGTGGCTACCGATGTTGGAGAAGGCTACCCGTTCCAGCGTTAATTTCTTCGACTAAATTACTCTTAAAATATGCTGCCTGTAAATTGCTGTGGGATGGATGCACCTAGAAAATCGGGAAACTAGGGAAAATGCACCGAATATTCGATAATTCGTCTGCCAATTTAAGTACTGCATTTTATAGTTAACGTACTGTGGTTGCTTCTACTGCCATCAGGTGGCACTTGAATTTTAAAATTTTAGCCAGGATTTGCCCGGGGTAAAAAAAAACACAATAAAACCCGACAGTGGGGTTTTTTCCTGCTTATTTACCTATTTTTTATTAACATTTCCATATTTAAAACTCATCTGGCCTGTGACTGACTGCTAACGGCATGCATTATTCTGTGAGAAGGATTAATATGCCTTAACCAAGCCTAACCAGTGGCATGCACGTGGGGGGGGGGGGGGCAATGTCCCTGCCCTTTTTGTTAAAAAAAAATGGCCTTATTGTGCCGACAATTGCAAGTGTGGTAGCGCCTGAGAAAGGACCGAAAAGCCAGAAAGACGCCAAATACCGAAAAAAAGTCAAGTAAAGTGCGTATCTTTTAGGCTATAAAAGATAACGCAATAATCGTATCTTCAAAAGCGTTTTCTCGAGAACTTTTGCTTACTAACGGTTTGCGGTGTTGCATTCAGAATAAGGGATACACAATAATTGTATCTTCAGAAGCACTACCTCGAGAACCGTATAAATTAATTACTTACGAACGGTTTACATGTTGCACTCAGAATTAGGCTATAAGACAAACAATAATTGTATCTTCAAGAGCGTAATCTGTAGAACCTTTCTTACGAATTGTTTGCGGTGTTGCACTCAGAATTAGGCTATGAGGGATACACAATAATTGTATCGGCAAAAGGGCTATCTCGAGAACCGTATGTACTGGGTGGTCCAAAAAAACTGACGACCCAACAATCCCCCCCCCCCCAGTCCAACTTTTCTAGTTAGCACCCCTCAGAACCAGGGGAGGACAGAAATCAAGGCTAATGAAACCGGAAGATTTCTGTCCTCCTATTTCTGAGGGGTGCTAACTAGAAAATGTTGGGTCGTCAGTTTTTTGTGGTCGGACGGTTTGTGGTGTTGCGCTCAGAATTAGGCTAAAGACAAACAATTGTATCGGCAATAATATTACGGCTAAATAAAATTAATACTATGTGTGAAAGTGCACAAATTTGTACAAGGTGTATTTATTGTCCAAGTGGCGATGCTGCTGAATTCGTGAGAATTGTCTACCACACTTTTCACTTGCTTGGTTGTCAGCGCGTGGGAATGGAAGAATCGGATGGCAACCCGTTCGTTTGGCTACAGTGGACAAAAAAAGTGTGTACCAAATCATCCTTCTTGCATGTGTCTGTGTCTCTCTCTCTTCTTTAAGCATGTCATTACAGGTCTATTCAGCCGTAAATGCTTTTTGGGAAGTCTTCTATGTAAAGTTCATTGACTTTCCTTTATATTTTTTTTTTGGCATCATTTTTTTTCCCTGTTCCGATCTCACGTAGGTAGATTCATTGATGATTTGTTATTTTCTCACCACCTCCTTTTTAGAGCATTTTTAATACTCCACGTTTCCTTGAGATGAGCCTGGTGGCACACGATGTATGTAATTGGACTGGCTGCATGAGGAAGGAAATAGATTTCGTGCCACCACCAAGCGGCGGGGTTCCTCACGCAAATTGGTGAATTTATTGCTTTCTGTTGGGTTGAAGAGGCACTTTTCTTTCCTTCCTGCAAAACAAAAATAGTGTAAGATTTTAAATTCACCCGCGAAGGGAAATATGCTTTAAAAGTGGCTTGCTTCGATGAGAAATGTTTAGGCCTAGGTATGGGAAATTTCTGCTGATTCGCAGATGCCGTCTTTTTTTTCTTTTATATCCTGGGCCCAAAAGTTATTACTAGCAGGATACTAGAAATTAGTGAGAAGAGATAGCTGCAAAAAAAAACAGAGAAAAGGCCTAGAAGTTAGAGGGGGGAAAAACTCGTTTCGCCAAAAATTAAGCTTGTTAAAATTCGGCGAAAGGGGAATTCCCGTTCCACCGAATCCCGTTTCACTGAGTCAAATATTCGTAAAAAAAAAATTGACGTTGGAGTAGTTAGAGAGGCATTTCTGTATTGGAAAGAATTTGTGATCAGTTGCGGGTTCTGATGTTATGTGTTTGCCGCAGTGAGTGCGGATGCGCGAGTGAGACAAATAATTTGAAAAAAAAAATTACTCGGCGAAGTGGGATTCGCCGAAAATTGAGGCACTGATTAAATTTCGGCGAAACGGTCATACACCGTTACAGGTACATGCCTCCATGTGGGCTTTCCTGTATGACTAAGTTTTACAACATTATTTTTTAAATTTATGTAAATATTGCAAACGCATTTATATTCCTGATTTTTGATCTAGCAAAGTGATTGTGATTTGAGTGAAATTTGAAACAAAATTTGTTTAGTCGTACTGCACTTTCCTTCAACCGAAAAAATATCAGTTTGGTCTGAAAAACCTGGTAATATCAGGGAATTTCATCCTGAGTTTTTGAATGCCACCCTGATTTTGTTTGTGATATCAACGGTTTTCCTGAAAATGTAACTCGATTTGAGTTTAGCTTTCACCGCCAGGTTGGAAAAATGCTGACCGGTATTAGATTTCTACATATTATGTCAAACACATTGTATGCACTAGACTTAACCCTTTCCTTCACATATACTCTTTTCTACTCTTCTACAGGATTCACAAACATGCGCATTTTTACGCGTCTGGTGTATCTCGCATTTCAAATTACTGATACATAATTATTAAGCAATTTAGTTAACATTTCCTAAGTCATGGTATGGAAGCTGCCAGTATATTGTAGAATTAAAAATAAAAACTTGCGAAAAGTAAAAAAGTTGCAGCATTATTTTCTACTGTTATGCGCAATTGTGGTGAAACTGGCAATTTTCACGAGGAAATGGGGATGAAAGTTCTCGTAAATGTCCATGAAGTAAAGGGTTAAAATGCTGATAATTAAATTCTACATAAAATAATTTTCCACAAGCCTCGTTCTATTGCGAGTGAAGACGCAGGCACCACTGAAGTTTCCAGACCCTTCACGATTTCGGCGCTAGATTTCCTGGCCAGGGATGAAGAAGAGATGCTCCAGGGCCTGTGGGCAACTGTTGCTGATGATTAAACAAAATTTTTGTAGTCTAAGCCAATTATAGAACGGAACCGGGATTTGTTTATCCTGTGATGGATTGGTAAGGACAAGTCTGTCTGTCCCTTTTTCTATTTTGGATACTTTGTAGCATCAAGTTAGAAGCATAGTGTTCTAATAGGGCACTGGGAGCTCTCCTCTTCGTCCCCGGCCAGGGCACTGGGCGCTTTCGTCTTCGTCCCCGGCCAGGGCACCTAGTGCTGGAATCTTGAAGGATCTGGAAGCTTCAGTGGTGGCCTGCAACTTCTCGCAATGAGGGCTGGTGGCAATACCCTCACTCAACTGAAGTATGGACCGAAATGAAGATATGCCTGGGCCATGTTTAGGGGGTTGTAGCTCGCTGCCGTACTTTCCCAAAGTCTGTGCGAGTAGGAAGCCACGTAAGTGTTAGAAGTCCCAGTGATGCACGTGCTAGTGACTCGTATGGTTTTTCAGGAGGTTTTGTCAGTACAAGAGCCTGAATAAGCAGTTTCGCCTGGGTTCAAACTCTGGCAGCAGTCGGGCATCCCATCCAGAGATCATGATGATCTCTGAATCTGAAGGAAGGGTCTTCTTCCCTGATGGGGACTCCTGCAGTGGTGGTCATTGGGTCACACAACTGAAGGATTGTTGGAAAATATGATGACATCCGAAGCCTGTCCTGCTATGATTGAGTCCTTGGTTTTCATTGATCCTTTTCTGTATGTCAAGCTGTCGCATCTGCCATACATGACTGGTCCGCAGCCGCATCCATGAGGCCAAAAAGATTTCTTGGGTTCCGAGAGTGAAAAGGAAGTCATCTGTCTTCTGTATATCTATCTACGTAGGAGAACCTTTTTGGGAATCTTTGTTCTGGAGGATCCAGTCGTCCTAGTAGGCTTGTGTCCTGAACCCTCTGGAGTGAAAAATCGTTACAGGAGCTTCAACCTTAATTGATGTCTGACAAGTTTTATGGCACTTAATATTCGTTTGGGTCAGTTGTACCTTTAGAGGATGGAATGAGACAATTGTTGGACCAGTTATTTGCCTTCAGGGCGACTGACTAATATGGCGCTAAACTTGACACACCTTAGATCAACTAAAGCTGAAACTAAAACTGGAAGAGTTGTTGAAGACTGGAAGCTGTGAAGGCTCCTAGCTCATCACCATTGTCTTGTGTGAGGTGCTGGTCCGAAGCGATGGCTCCGCTGAGACGTCTGATGCAGACTTTTTTACTCGCTTTCTCCTTGTTCCTCCGGTCAAAGATTAATGGGTGCAAGGAGATTCTGTGCGCTCCTGGAATTCTGGGATCTTCCTTGAAATTCCACGTGACGAAGATGAGTCGGAGGAGGTGACCTAGTAATGGTTTGCAAAGCTCCATCCTTGGGAACAACTAAATTTACATATGCACTGGAATTTTTTCGCAATAACAATGGGTTTGGATTTTCAGCAAACCCATTGTTATTGCGAAAAAAATGGGCTGAAGTGATTTTATGTGGAATTTAAGTATCTACATCTTAAGTTTAGACTTCTGCATTTTTAACATACGGTGCTTAGTTTTGTCATAATATGTAGAAATCTAATATCGGTTGCCATTTTTCCATGATGGTGGCAAAAGCTCAACTAATCACACTGGATTTGCATCAAAGCCGTTCATATTATGAACAAATGGCTTTGAAGTGATTTTGTCTATAATTTATTATCTTCATCGAATCTAGCGCATTTTTAACGTAGTTACATACAGTTCATAGTTTTGTCGTGATAATGATGTAATCTGATATCGGCTGCCAGTTTCCAAGATGGCGGCGAAAGCTCTACTCAGATTTGTAAGGTTGACCTACAGAACAGTTGATATATCGTCTATTTTATTTGTAGGTTATTTCCCTTCTCCCCCCTTCTTTTTTTTCTCTGCAGAGGGATTTTTAGTACCCTAAGTTTAATAGCTAGAAAAGCTTTGAAGGGAAGAAGAAATTAACCACAGTTTGTAGACTAACTGTAAAGTTTTGTAAGCGAAATTGGTCCTGGCATTTATTAGTCATGTTTCGGACCTCCCACGAACCAGATCGTTTTAGCAGTCCATGCATGGTTCTTGAGTTGATGAGAGGCAAGTTCACAGAGTGTAGGACCTGGCTAGCGGCCTTCTGTTCTGGCTTGTCAACAAGAGGGCACGCCTTCTTTCTCTTCTTCTCTTCCTTCCTGCCTACCAGCTTACACTTTCTTCTCGTTTTGGCTTGCTGGATTGCCACAGGCCTTTCTGCTGGCCAGCCTGTAGGCTGCTGCTGCTGTTGAACGAACGAACGCAAGACCTTGAAATGATTTAGGTATGTTAAAACTTTACTTCCTTTGTTTTGAGTTGGCTGAATAATCAACGAACGTAATTTAGCGGGAAGAGATGGCGCTTCACGATTTTTCTTATAAATTGAAATAACGCCCTCTTCGATTCAGGATTTTTTTGTTTTGTTGACTTCAAAACAAAAAATTTTGTCGGTTGTTCTAGTCTTTTTCTCTGATAACGCAGACAAATTAACTATGGTACAGTTCGCGCATCCTTGGAGTTGTTAGCTATGTCGTTGAAAGTGCTTGGATTTAATTTTTAATTTTTTTTATTTGAAATAATGCCCTCGCTTTGAGCAAGACAAACTTGTATCTAAGTTTGTGGAAAATTTTGATCTTGTCGTTTACATCCCCTCTCTCCAGGATTTTTTACCTCACGCTCACGATTTAAACATTAACATTTTTGTGTGGTGAGATGTTGGTAAAATTTTTTATTGTGAAAGATCCTTAATGAAGTTGCATTCGTCTTCATAAATTCCTTGAAAAATTATATAGGGTTTGGGGAAGAAAAAAAAGTCTTTTGAAGCGCTTGAATTTGTTGTGTGTGATCTTGTGCGAACCGTGCTTAGGAATATGTTGAGTTGTGACGAAAACAGTTAGCGAGGTGTTCGACAAAGGCAAACAAAGTGTACGAGATTTGTAAATTTGTAAATCTTCCAAACGATTTACGGATTTGGTGAGACTGAAAGATTTAGGCCCTAAGTAAGATTTAACGATTTACATGAAGTTTTGCAAGATTTACACGAATTTGCAGAAGATTTAAAGATTTACGTAAAGTTTTGCAGATTATCTCAGATTTAAATGATGTATGCTAGATCTGATTTGTACTGGATTTACATGTTTTGAATATGCTTAACAATATGCTTAACAATTTACAAGTTTTGAATATGCTTCTTGTTGCTTTCACCTAGAGAACCAACCAAAGAACCAGTTTTATTAACAAGGACTCGGGCCTTTTGAATACTATTTTAATGCGACTACTAGATTAGCACCTAGCATTCGAACCAATGAACCTATTTAAACCTTTATAGCGTAGGTGTTAACAAGGCACAGACAGTTAGTTTATAATATTCTTGTACGTTGTTGTTATTCTTGTTGGAGCAAATTTGCTCTAACCTAGAGATTGCACCAATGAACTGATTTCAATTTTTGTAGTTTAAAACGTAAGTATTTTAAAACAACGACGGGGCATTTTGAACGCTATTTTAATGTGACTGCATACTCTAGTTGGGAAAATTTTGCTCTCGCTGGAGATCGAACCGATGAACCGATTTTCATGTATTATAGCTTAAAATTTAGTAAATAAGAAGGACCGTGGTGTTTTGAACGCTATTTTAATGTGACTACAATTTTAGCACGTAGGGATCGAACCAATGAAACGATTTTCAATTTTTATAGCTTGTGACGTCGGTGTTACAAGGCCCCAGAGTCTTAACAACAGAACAGTTACTTTAAGGTGATTGCAATATTCTTGTTGTTGTTCTTGTTGGGACTTTTTGTTCTCCCCTAGACGTCATACCAATGAGCCGGTTTTACAGGTAGGCCTATTCAAAAAGGCAGGGGCCTTTTCAAGTTATTTTAATGTAACTGCCGTGCTGTTGGATCTTTTCGCCTTTTTCTGGCAACTAAAGCAATACTAATTGCTGACGGAAAACAAAAGTTTCCCCGAACTTATTTGTTTAAATTCTCCTAATACGCAATAGTAGAGTGAGTAATAAAGTTAGTTTTTATATTAAGAGTGTGGGGGCAAGAATCCCGATTAACTCTGCAGATATTTTTTTGGGAAGCAGGCTGATGAAGAGAACTTGGTATCAAAATAATAGGATAAGTATTAGAGAAGCTTGTATCTAGTCTAAATCTCGTTCATGTGATAATTAGCTCTAATCTCTTTTATCCAATTAAATCTTGTTTATCCCTTAAGTCTTGTAAATTTCATTTATCCCGTATGTCAAATCGAATTATCTCGTCTTTTCGAATTTATGCCAAATCTCTTTTACCTCCGTTATCTCAAATGTCGTTAAATCTGTTTTATGATCTCAAAAAGCTTTCATCTTAATTATCTGATATCACGATTGTCTCGTGTATCACAATTCTAGTTATTTAATTTATCTGAAATTTCTCCAAGAGAAAAAAAAAACAGATGTTAATATTAAATAATGAATGTAAACCTTAAAAACAAACGTAGTGCTCTAAAGCAGTGGTTCCCAACCTTTTTCAAACCGCGACCCCACCCCGAAAGTATATTCTTTCGTCCGTTGGTTTCACAACTAGGAGGTCTGGGGGAGCGTTGTGAGCTCCCCTAGTGAGGCCAATGCTTTTTTTTTAATTTTAAGCATTTTAAACATCAGTTGCTCATAAAAAAAAATAGCCCTCGTATTTTATAGTTATACAATATACATTATAATCAGTAATCATTATAATTATTAATTATCACATAAGATAAGAAATATCATTTACATTTACGTTATCAGAACTTCCGAAGTATCATAATTATCATTAAAGAGATGGTTGTAGTTGTTTTTTTAATGCTAGTTCACGAATGTTTGGCTCAATATCACTGAAAAGATTTTTAAAAGTTAAAAAATTTTTTTCCTGCTTGTATCGCGCCCCCGAGAGGCCGCCAGCGACCCCATTTGGGGTCCCGACCCACAGGTTGAAACCCTCCTCTCTAAAGGAACAGGAACAGAAAAAGACATGTCGTATTATGTCATCAGCGTCGTTCTAATGTGTGTAAACGAAGCTCGAGCTTGTTTTTTGGGACGCTGCAGATTATTTTACACTTATGACGATCCTTATTTTATACAAGTGTTTTTTTTTAGTATTAATTTAGTACTTCTAGGCTAACCCACGTGATAAACGGCTTCTTATTGCAAGTGATCACTAACCCTTAACAATATCATGGTTTTACGCTGATCAGTTTCCTTTCGGTAAGAACGCTGATCGGAAAACCATAATGTTTTTATACGCTCACCTTTGGTTCTTCAACAAAAAAAAAAAAGCTTCAGTTTGCTATTCTGTTCAGGACACAGTGAACTACCGGATGCTGAAAATAATCTGAACTCTCTTAAGTCACAGAAATACAACTTTTCGAAAAAGGTCCTGAAAATTTGTGTAGGGGGTCCTTGAAAAGTCATAAAAAAGTCGTGGATGTTTTAAAAGAAATTCTCTTTAATCCCTGTCACAGCAATCTGTTGCTGACTTTTTAAAGTCATGTTTGAATCTTAGAGCAATATACTCAATTCGTTACGAGAGCATATTCCTATGGAAAGCAACACTCGGCATCATATCATAGGCACGAGTTTGGAGAGCAAATGGGAAGAAACGTGTGTTGTTACTACTGTGGCTCATTGGTACAAATAACGACTTTTTTCTATGTGTACAAAATTTTCATGAAACCTGACCTTCGGCGTTCCAACACCAGATAAGACACAACATACAACCTAGGACGATATATCTGCGCCCGCGCCAATCATGTTCTGGTTTCATACAAGTTGTGTGTCCCAATAAGCCACCGTACGTTGCTATCATGCATGTTAAAAATGGCCACCAAACGACATTAAGGAGAGTGAAGGTGCATTGTGTTAGCTAACATTTGATATATAGTAAAAATGCTACAAATTGTTTTGGAAGTTAAGGTACGATTTCCTGCGCCACGTTGTCTGTGCTTCTGTGGTGAGCGCTATTTGCGCTAGTAACCCTTCCGTGACGTTGCGAATGTAAGAGTTACTATACCCCCTGGTTGAACTCGGCTTTTAGCACTATACCCCCTGGTTGAACTCGGCTTTTAGCCCATGATTTCAAAAAACGCGTAGCGATGTGATCATCTTTTGAAAGCTAGCTACGATTCCTGATGAATGTGGACGGGGACTGTCATACTTTGTTTACGTCCATAAGTGACTGTTTTTTCACCGAAAATTCAGTACCAGCCGTTTTGTTCGTCATTGTGGTGTAGTGTTTTTATGTTGCAAATCTTGCGAAAGAAAAAAGATCCTGGGGTTCGGAATTGAGGGTGGAACGGGTGGTGTCGGGTTTTCATTGTGGACATAAGTTGGCGGTCCAAACACCAAATGCAGTATTCGGATCTCAGTCCGGATCCAAACAAGCTTTTGGGTTTAGAGTGTGATGCATCGTTACTTAGTGGGCTAAGCACTAGCGTTCTTACAGATGTGCTATTTCTGGAGAAAATTGGCTGATACAGGAAAGCGTTGGGGATTGTAATTTAGTGTTGCAACAGTACAATTTGAGGCAATTCTTGTAGAGTTATGGCTTCCTGTTTGCGTCTGATTGCTTCATTGCGCCAATACTTCAAGAAAATCTTTACACTCGGATTGAAGTTTAAATTTACCGTACGTTATTGCTGTGTTTTGCGGCCAGGCTTGTTTTCGCCATTGGCTATTTTTTTCTGAACCCAAAGTGCATTTAAGTGCGATAAAATTGCCACGTTCCAGTCTCGGTGACAGGAAATAAACACACTTATTTCACGATTGAACAGTTTTTCGACGTTGGCATGTTATTATTGTTTTTTATTTCCCTCCCCTTTATAGACGGAATTTTCTGAATTGTTCAGATTTAGTAGGTTTTAGCCACCTGTGTCCTACGGTATGTGGTCGGTTGTAGCTTTGTTATCTCACTGGCAGAACAAATCTGCTGGCTTAGTGCCAGAAATAATAATTTGAGTGGCCACGGCCTCGTGAATGCAAGTGCTACTAAGGAATATATATATTTTTTTATTAAGATTTCTTTTTTTTCATGTCTTGGGCGTTAGTATTTCTCCCCCCCCCCCCTCAACTTATGATAATCTTCTGATTTTTAATCTTTCAAATTTCAGTTCCTTGAGATCACAACAGATTGCTGCCAAAAAAAAGTTCGGGTGGTGCGTGAGGGGGATGAAACTGCAGTGAGTGAGCATTCAGAAATTCGATGACTTATACGGCCAAGTTGACTAACCATGGTCACGGTTCGTATACACGGCCTTGAATTCTTTGAAAAACCCTAAATTTGAAAACCGAAAATTCAAGGCTTGAAAAACCTTGAATAGTGGAATTTTTGCTGTTGTAAAGCCTTTAAGTGGCCTTGAATTTTGTGAGTGTACTTTGTTTGGAATGAGGTTAATTCCACAATTAAAGTAATATTAATTTCGGTATAAAATTTAAGAACCGAAAAGAAACAAGTTTGTCAGCCGAATCTATTTCTTCTGAGAAGAGTATACTTCACGCAGGATGGACGGGGATAGAAAATAGAGAGAGGTGCCGTGCAGTAGGGATCGGCCGATGACTTCTTGACGATACGATACAGACCGATCTGATATCAATGCCGATACCGATAATAATAATAATAAATTACGAGACTAAAAGTTAAAATTCCATACAAATGCAACTTCAGTTTCTGGTTTTGCATGGGTTCCAACTGTTGAGATTATCCAAAACGTTCTGCACAGCAATAACGGTTCTTTTTTTTTTTTTTTTTATCTTATTCCTACTTACGGCTTCAGTACATTCATCATCACAGTTAGCTTTAAAGTTGGTCTTTGTAAAACATAGAGCATTGAAACTGTCATGTGCCAAGTTTTCATTACAAACTGAGAAAATGGCTTTGCTTTTCTCACTTGGTTGTTGTTTTTGCCGTGCTTGGTTCCAGTTTTGCAGGGAAGACGGTTGCGTTTCTTAGTGCAATGAATATCTGTATCGGAAGCCTTACAGTGGTCCGATACCGATATGGCAAAAATACCGATAAATACAGAATATACCGATATCAATATCGGACTATCCCTACCGAGCAGTGCAATCAATACTTGTCGGAAGGGACAGCTGAGTAAGTACTGTTTCACTTGCGGTTAGGTGATGTATTCCTCCTATGGTTGAATTAAAAAAGTAATTCTGAAGTTGGTTGTAAGTCAGCATTGAAAAGCCTTAGAAAGGTGTTGAAAATGGTTTCATCTGTAATGTACGATCCCTCTGTAGAATATATGTAATGTTGTTCGAACGACGTTGGAAAGCTTTTATTCACTGGTTGGTCTTGATTGCTTTTTAATACTGATTGCTTAGTATGGAATAAGCAACTTCCAGGGAGGTTCAAGGTACCCTAATTAAACGGAAATGCAACAAAATCGTGAAATCGTTCAAAGTACCCACGCATCTTTCACTGTTACCTTTCTGTTACAATGGAGAGATACGGTCCGGGGTTTTCGTTTTCCCTGGGTGAAAAAACCGTGGGGTTGCAAAAAGGTGAGCTATGGTCAGGGGGAAAACAGAAGGGAGGGAAAAGTCGAGGTGGTCGAACCCCGAGGATTTTGTGCTGATCACCCGGGATCGGCATAAGCACGAGATACCACAAGGTCCTTCTCTTCCTAAAAATGCCAACGATGGCTGAGGTTTGTCTTGAGCCTAGGACTCTTTCAACACATGAGGTTGTCGTGCTAACTACCAGGCCACCTCGCCCCGCTGACAAACCAACTGTTCATATTTGTGAACTGAATACCGGGCAATATGAATTAGTCGACTCAATAATAATAATTATTGTTAAACAATGATAATAAGCTGTAAAGTGCCGTATAACGGATAAACGGGCAAGGCTGAATACAATCAAGGGAGGGGTAGGTACGGGAGATGTTCAGCAGCAGAATATCTTGTAGGTGCTCTTTTTAAAATGGATTTAAATAAGCGATTGACTAAAGCCAACTAAATAAAACCTTGGGACTGTACTTAATGTGAATAAAGCCTGTATGTGGCTGACTGTACTTGATGTGAAGTATCAGGAAATGTTAGTACATGTCTAGTTTTGGTAATTAGGGCAAAAGGTCAAGGAACGACGCGGGTGAACCGGTTACGTCCGAAAGAGGTTTCTAACCAGGTGTGCGTTTAGTATGGTTTTAGTTACTTAAAAACGAATCTTTACCAGTATCAGTTGTGAATTTCAGCGATTTTATTAGCCAGGACAGCACGAGGTGGCAAATCTTTCCACATCCCCACAGTAATGTGTCCAGACTACACCCCTTAGTGGGCAGCGGCAACTTTAAAAGTGGCACTATTACCAATTAGAAATCGAGCGAAAAAACCCGTGGCACCATCTAGTGGCAGTGATATTGTTAAACCAGGCGCATGAGGACGTGATAAATTTTCACTCTATAATTATGGCTTGTTGGTTTCGTTAAAAGAAATGGCATTGTGCATTCCTTCACTTTATGCAATCAAGTGCTAGATAGTACTAGATAGCACTAGATGTTGCCAGATTCTGCAGACTTCCAATCAGTGATAATGCCACTTTAAGTAAAAGGGCGTAGTAAGTTTTAGAGGACAGATTTTCTGGAGGGCTTTTTATTTTTAATTCCTGCTCTTATGGTCTTTCCCCCCCCCCCCCCCATTTTTCTATGCCTGTCCTTGCCCTCGTTTTAGGCCCACAGGGGCTTGGCATCCACCGTTCGCGCGTCGCATGGATATAGTCTATACCACAGATTAGAGGGGCGGTTGTTCTCTAATCTGTGGTCTATACATATAATGGAAGGGGTGAAATCGGCCAGAAGCCTTTATCCTAAAACAATTGAGCGTTATTAAATTTTACGCTTACGCGCTATTATCATCAATGGAAATCACGCTGTACATCTGTATTGATAACTTGTCTCGCGTTCGGAGCCATTAGTTGTACTCGTATTTAGTCCAGGACGACCTGAGATTCTGAGAAGCGTTTTAACATCGAGGTGAAAGCTCCGGCCATTACCGGAAGTTGTCTGGGATAGAAAAACTGAAAAGCTGCCCAGATCGCTCTGGTCAACCTAGTTGTACAAATAATGACTTAGAACGTGAGACATGTTAACAATGAAGACGTTCAGTGCGAGTTTCAGTGATTATAATAATGATTATTAAAAAAAAAAACTGATTGTTCTACGATGAGGCTTCTGGCTGGTTTCACCCCTTTCATTACATGTATAAACGGTATCCATGCGACGCGCGATCGCGATCGAGCGACGGATGCCAAGCCCCTGTGTTTAGGCCCTTTCTCAGGCAACACAAAAAAAGGGCGGGGCAAATGCGCCCTCCCCCCCTTCTGTGCACGTCACTGCATCCTCAAAATCCTGTTAAAACCCGGTTTTACCACTAATAAGTTGCCACTTACGGAATTGGACAAAAATCTCTATTTATCTTGCTAACCTAGCATGGAATGTTTACTTTGCCACAAAAAGGGAAAATGTAAAAAAAAGTGAGAAATGTGAAAGAAATGTAAAGTGAAAAAAAAAAGCATATAACCCTGGCAGCAACCCTGTTATGGTGCCCCCCTACAATCTGCTTGTCTATAAAGATGACCTCCGACACATACGTAGTTCCATACCCAGGGAATTCTTTCACTGGCCCCGAGTAAAGGAAGTTACTTATTTAAGTACTGGACAACCCCTTAACCAGCGAATAAGTGCTAGTTTTAAACAAAAAAATAACTAAGTCCAAAGGTAAAAAGCATTCCTGAGTGGGTTAGGGCTCGGTTTTCTAACTAAAGGTGCGACATAGAATCTCTTAACTGACTTAGGTACGTACGGGACACGTCCAGGATTCCTTTAAGCCATTCACATTTATTGCTTGTACTTACGACGAACACGATTGAAGTGCTTTTAAAATGGATTTCCTGCAGATTTGTCTTAGCAGTAAGACTGCCTAAGAAGGGCAAGGGGAAGCTGTCGTCATAAATTAATTAGTTAAAGAAGCCTTCTCAAAGACTAAACCGGTTGATAATTGACAAGACAAGTATGCAGAGTGTCGGAGATGTCCTTCCAAGGTCAATTTAGAGAACAGTGCGTACTTTTTTTTTCTTCTCCTTCCTAACAGGTTTTTTTTTTTTTTTTTTTACCAATAAATCATCTGTGTGGGAGGAAGCGACTGTGAGATCACAGTGAAACCTTGAAGAGAAAGTGTATTTTTAGAATACAAAGTTGCTACTAGAAAATCTGAATTTTATGTTTCGTCATCAATTTAGCGATTCGTGTGATCCCCTTCCAGCTGTTATAATAAAATTTAGAATTTTCTTAAGATGTTTCTCTACGATATTTTAAGTTTTAATCACATTTTACTGTGGACTGTGTTGGCTTCCGGAACAATGCGTAGTTGGCTATGGTGGCTAAAGGCGCCTTTACAGCTCCTAGATGCAGGAACCTAGAATACTAAAGAAAATATCAGTAAATTAAAAATGAAACGACACTATTCGCAGAGCGCCGCGATTTTCATAATTAAAATGAGATCGCGTGACCCACATCAGCCCTTTGGATGACGGAGAATGTGGAAGCTGTGTTTAGAATATGGGCAACGTTATCGAAACGGTGAACAGGTGCCTTTAAAAGGACATACGTCCTTCCGGTATATCGTGCGACCATATGAGATTGAAGTTGGCAACATTTACACAGGTTATAGTTAATGTCGCCAAATCACCTCGCACGTCAAAAAAAAACAAGAAAATGAATGTGTTGGCAGCATTTACATACGTTTGAACTAATGTCGCAAAACTGAGTCATGCAGGAAAGCCAACAGGGATTTATGTACCTTTAAGCGTTAAGCAGAGCTCAACATGCACGGTTTGCATGCGCGGCGAAAGGTATCCTTCCTCTACAGCTAGAACGTCAGCATGCGAGCTGTTACATCTTCCCGTTCATATAAATGACGAGCTCGGTAGTCTTGGCGCGTTTTCAGTTCACGAATCGTGAGTTTTCATTGACTTTAAGAAAAATAGGTCATTGGTAGACTATCCAGTGCCCAATGTTTATTAATTGTCAAAACGTAGTCATTTTTGGTAAAAGTTCTAATTGTATCTAATCATATGGTACTTCCAATGACGACACAATATTTTTCTGTCCGTAACGATGCTTAAAACGGGGACTATTTTTCCGAGCGGATGCACACCCACTGACGCGAGTTTCTGATTAACTACATTGTAATAACAGAATATACTACAGCTGCCTGAAAAAGCTGGCCGGTCGGTGACACTTTTTTATTTTTAGTGCTTGCCGTTTTCAATAGTTTTGTTAGTAGGCAAGCCATGCAGATTAATAAGCAACTATGGGGTGTATGTGCCCATAACCAGTCAGTACTGCAGTAGCGGATTTAAAGTGGCACTATCACCGATTGAAAGCAGACGAAATCTGACAACATCTAGCGCTATGTAGTACCATCTAGCTCTTGCTTGCACCAAGCTAAGGAATGCATAACGGCATTTCTTAACGAAACAAACAAGCCACGGCATCCTTAATTATTGACTGAAAATTTGATTCGTCCTCGTGCACCTGGGAGCAAGCTATAAAGGTTAACAATATCATTGCCGCTAGATGGCGTCACGGTATTTTCGTTCGCATTTCAATCGCTGATAGTGCCACTTTAAGGCACGAGGTTTGGGGGTGCTAGCCCTAGCCTTTTTTTTTTTGATTATTCTGAGGATTAATATTCTATTAAATGCAATATTCTATATTGCATTTAATAGAATAAAATGCAATATTATTCTATTAGTATTGCATTTTATATTATGCGATATTATAAAATGCAATATACCCATCTTTGGTTTCCTGCATTGTATTGATGGTTATTTACCTTATTTTAACCAGCCACCAGAATTGGACCCCAAAAAAAACCCTTTTAGAGCGACACCCCCCCCCCCTCCTCCGCCACCCCTCTGCTCCCTCCCCTTTAAATCTGCCCTGTAATACTTTGCGTGCATTTTTTTGTATGCAATATGGAAAGGTGAAGTGCCTACGGTCTGCAGCAGTAGTCATGAATGAAATCTGCTGTGATCCACCATTGCCACTAAAAGATAACTTTGTTATTCAGACGCCTAAATTCCAAACGCATGCTGCCTTATGAGCCCAAAAATATACGTTCGCGGTAGTTCTTTTTGAGGGAATTTGGGGAGGGGGGGGGGGGATAAGTTGGGGGAAAAAAAGACAATGGTACCGACATCCTGGTTTATACTTTACTTCAGTATGGCACCTTGCGTAAATCCTGCAGTAACATAGTTTCTGTTTACACAAGGTGCCTGTGAGGTGGGTTGCGAATCACATTTTGGCCAGCAGTGTGATGCAAGAACCACCCAGCCTCACGACATAATTTTATTTGCTGTCAGGCTGTTGTCGCAACTGTCATTCATTTTGCATTTGTCACGAACAGAGAGCGTGACACACTAACTAGCACCAGTAATGATGTCACGAGTAATTTAAATCATTCTTGTCATGGTATCTACGTAACCCACTCCATCTGCAATTGCGGGGCACTGACTTTGTTCTTATTCACCGCTCTATGTTTTAAAGCACCATCATTATCAGTAGGAAAATACACACTGCACACAGAATGGTAACGTTTAGTTAGCAATGTCAGAAAGTATCAGTACGTAGCAAATTTTAACTAATACATTCAACATGGATTACAGTATAGTAGTGTCATGCCTTTAGGTTGAAGCCTGGTTTCAAATAGTACCCCTACGCAGTGGCACTTCCAGAAATGTTGTTTATTTGAGGGAAGGAGGGGGGGGGGGTGACAAAAAATTGGAATCTAGAAAGGGGTGTGAGAATTCGGCTAAGTACATGCTTTATGTTCTGGTAAGCCGTGCAAAACAATCCTCTCGGTGGCAGTCACCACTTTGCCGGTAGACGTTAAAAAGTACTCGCCATTTCACAAATGCTCGTCATATACCAAATACATCTTGCACGATGCATGGTTTTTCTAATTTATGCATTTACGGACTACGGAGTTATAAAATATTTTTTCATCCCTAGTACTGTTGATGGAAAGGCTGTTGTGTTACCCGTACATAGCTGAGCACATCGCCCCAAACTGATCATCTCTATCTTGTGCGGTTCCCAAGATATCTCTATTTGAGTATCATTCTGTATTGCCAGTCACTATTTTGGCGAGTAGGGCTAAATAGAAGTTGCCAAGTGCTGGTTTTCATTCGCCGGATGGCGAGTGGCGACCGACATAGGAGACGGTTGCTGTAAAACAACTGTGTTTTGAAACGTTTAAAATGACAGTTTTCATAATTTGTTCAGTTGCAATAATGGCCTTTTTTGGGGCGATTTTTGCTAAATTTTGCTCTTAACTGGGGGAGGGGGGGGGGTGCGCTGCACCAACCCTCTCGTGCGACAACATTAGCACAATAAGATTCAAGAAGCGATGAAAAGCAAATGTAATAATTGGGTTTGTTTCGTTCAGGAAAAAATGTACAGTTGGTTTCATATGCAAGTGGAGTACATTGGTGCTACAAGATCATTGCGGCTCGTTTCATTGGCTCCTGGTACAGTACAAAAAAACGTTTAAGGGGGCGGGGGTCTCTGTTCTGAAGGGCGCTCGACCTCAAACACTCAAATTAGTTATCGGCACCCACAATTAGTAGGGTACAGTGTTTTGCGGTGACTTCATCATTGGAAAGGATTCTGGTTTTTAGTCGTACTAAATCTGTTTAGTTTTGAGTAGTGCAGGTGCAGAAATCCACTTACAGGTACATTCCTCCTGGTTAGTTTTCTTGTATAGCTTAGTTTTGTAACAATATGTCAGATGCATGTATATGTTGCAAAGGCGTTTCATTTTCCTGGTTTACACCTCGTGGGAAGCGGTTTTGCTGCATTAAGTTTAACGGCTACGGTGCGTTTGCCATAATCCCGTTTGCCCTAATCACGTTTTACGACCGATTTTATGGCAATCGTCCCAGCTCTTCTGAATTTTCCCGTTTGCTCGAAATTATACTCTTCTCCTCTTCTGCTGGATTTCCGTTTGCAATAATTTCCCTTTTGCAATAATCCCGTTTGCCATACCGTCGGATTTGACGGCATCATCCTAAAACCCAATTTCAAGACAAAGTGTTGGTAGCCGTCCAAAACTATCTGGATTATTCACTTCTGGTGCCAAATTCCTGCTCCATCTGTTGACAAAACTAGTTACCATTTCCCATTCCAATTGAAATGCAGTGCTATGTTATTTGGACAAATTAAAACTTTACTTTTGTTTTTAATTCGATGTTAATTTGAAATGTGTTCTAATTTTTTTTTAAACTTTTTTTCTAACGTGGTTTAAAAATAATAAAAATAGTGTAGTCATGACACAACACATGTAATTCCTACGTACACATGGGGCAACATTATGCACCGAACGTTTTTTATTTTTTATTTTTACCTCACATGAAGTAAGTGTTCTCATTAATTATCCGTTGTTATTTTTTTAATGAATTTCTTGGAGCCTGAAGCCATATGAAGGAAGCTAATCCGCATGTAGATGTACCGGCTCAATTTTACATTTACTAGACATTTTAGATGAGAAAAAAATCTTGTAAAGGGAGGGGCAAAGCAGGGATAGTATCCCGGTAACCTTCGGGGATTCAGAAAAGTGGATTCAGAAAAGAAACTTGGCACCAGGCGTGAATAATCCATAGGTAGTTTTGAATGCTAAGAATATTCTTTTAGAGTGCTATTTAAAAAATGAGACTTGATACAGGATTTATGGCAAACGAACATGTATGGCAAACGGGATTATGGCTACTGGGAAAAGATATTCTGGGCTTCCGGGATTATGGCAAACGCGATTATGGCAAACGTGATTATGGCAAACGAGCGGAAGCCAGTTTAACCTGTGTAAATGTTGCAAAAGCTATGTTGCACAGGATGCTCGAATATAGTAAGTAGATATGTTTTTTTTTTTAACACTAGCCAGTTGGCTGTTAAATTAGGAAGTTTGGAGATTTAAAATATTTTTCCTACCACATCACTTAAGCTGTTGAACTAGTGGGACAGACCATTAGCAGCTG
>JAHWFP010010525.1:0-18817 GCA_023313725.1 Lithobius niger | reverse complement strand
TTCAAACTTTTTACTTTAAACAATTCCGTAATAATAAATTAATAAATGCAGTACATAATTTTTTTTTTAATTGCAAGAGTAAATAAAAAAAAAACAATCAAATACGGACTGTAGTGGAGCGTAATAAATTTCAAAACGGTGTTCAGAATTTGTTCTAGGTTACGTTGACGTTAGGCTTAACTACACAGGTGGATTAACGGGTTTCGCCGCCGGCATCTACGTGTGATTGCTGGCGTTGCTAGGTTACGGAAATGAACAACACAGTGCGTATTTCGAAAGAAAGGCCTTCCGGACTTTTACTGGTAGGAAAATACATACTTTAATTTGAAATGAATTCAACAAAAGTATCGTACGTAACGTGTCAACTGTGTAACGTTTGAAGCGAGTGACTGTCAAAAGCGTATCAACTTCAGAAAGCGCTCGCCATGTTTTGCACGGTTTAGCATTACACTGCATCGACCAATGAAAGCTACAGGATATTGCCTAACTGTTTTAGTTTTAAATTTGGCCAATGAACATCGACTTACAATGATAATCACGCAGTAGCTTTTGAAAGCTACTGCGTGATTATCACTGTAAGTCGCTTGTGATTGGGCGAATTTAGAAGACGATCAAGTGAGCAAATTTCTGTCAGGGAAATTCTCAATGTAAGCAGAGATTACCGTTTACTACAAATGGCTTATCCAAAATCATGTGGATAAAAAATAATTGTTGAAGTCGAAATATTTTACTGTGAATGGCCTATTTTTTTCCAATTAGTTATCAACCGATATCAAACTTTACATATCAGTTACCGTACACTAATTTTTTAGTCGAGGCAGCAATTTGCTAATTTCAATTTTTCAAACCAACCATATGCTAATTTCATATTTTCTCTGGTAAAAGAATTAACACTTTTGCCCGTTTTCATTGTTTCATTGTTTACTTATTGCGTTACTTGTCCTTGTCTTGCTGTGAATCTTTGTAAGATGTAAGATTCCATATTTACGCAAAAAAGAGGACAACCACGTTTGATTCAATAAATTCAGCATAGTTTTCAACAATTTGTTACACTATTTATAATGAATGCTAAATACGGTAGATTGTTTCATTTGTTTACTACAAATTTAATTCAAAATGCTGTAACACTGTCAATGGGGGCTGAAAAATATTCGTAATTTAGGTGTTAAAATCTACCTAAACAGAAAATAGTTTTGCATTTAGAAACCAGCTACTAGCACACTGTCCAGGAATGGCACTCAGGCTGTCATCATTGTCGCCGGGAAGAGTTGGTGTTAGCCCATTTGCGTATTGGTCATCCCAATCTAACTCATTGCTTCCTTTTGAGGGGGTTATCCCTCCTGAATATCATTGGTTAGGTGGCTACTTATGGTTAGTCAGTGGCTTGTTCAATGTTACCATTTATTAGATGGTAACGATCTTGATGTTGGTATGATAAAATTTAAATTCTGTGTTTGTTTAACATCTCTGTAATGTGTGGCGCATTGGCTACCTGGTCCAATGCACTGCGACTAAGGTTGGGACTAATGGCCTAGCGTCAACGCACCATTCAGCATCAACCCTTAAACTAACTGTAAGCAACATGGATAATTTTTTTTTGGGGGGGGTCAATGTATTGTGTTTTACTTCATAATTAAAACAATTCCTCTATCTAAATCAAAGAAAATAGGTGCAGGAAGATTTTATCGTACGGACTGCACTATTAGGCCCTATACCAACCCAATAGCTTGACTTTTAGGCATAGGAATGTCATTGCCCACTCTTCATTAACTACCAGTTGATACGCTTACTTTTCTTTTCTTAGAGAAGCACTACTTGGCAACTACAAATTTTGTACTAAATCCGGAAGTTGACTGATATTTTAGTGAGCAAAGATTGCCAAATCATGGTCGAAAAATAATCGTTAGAACTGGAATTTCTCTCGTTGACGATAGTCAAACGTTTGTGGGTGTTCATTGCGATAATAAGAAACATTTTCCAATGACACAAACAAACAGCACTGCCAAAAGTGGTGTCATTGCTTTTGAAAGTGGGCACATTGCTCTTACTACAAGTATCTTTTAAAATACTATCACTTGCAACACACACAATTAAAAAAAAACAACTTAAGAAAAAACGTAGTTTATGAAATTAACCGATTAAATACCCATTTCAATTAAACCTTTTTTTATTTATACTTACAATTCTGTCATTATTAGGCGTAGTTCTCTAGGTATACCATTAACGCCAGCATTACGCTATAAAAAGAAAAATCGATATTTTAGGGAACAGGTTAGATAAATGGCACAGAGGACTACATTGATTCGTAGGTTTTTCTGTACAACTACAAGGGACTGTAACTATACAACATTTATCGGAATAATGGAGTTAATAAAATAAGACAATAAAAATGTAACACGACTACAGTCGATTGTGAAACGAATTTCATTATCAAACAACAATGATAAAATTTATGCAAAATAACGAGCACAGAGTTACTAGTATGGTGTCATGCTTGCTGCACATTCCAAAGAGAGGCGTATCTAGGAATTTGTGGTGAGAATGGCTGATGCCTATGAGACTTTTTTGTTTTTTGTTGTTTTCTCCTCCCACTGGAGTGTATCTTTCCAACAGTGACTTTTTAGTTCCACCCCAATTTCGTCATAGATTCTACCGAGTGTTATTAAGTGTAGGATTTAGATAGGAAGACGCACATTTTTTGTTTATATAAGCTCTTTAGTATCTCCAAAAAACATGAGGTGAGCAGGAAGTCCTGTCTTCGAATTCCAGCGGGAGCAGTTCTTTTCTTTCGTACTCAAGTTAGTGTATCACTTATCCTCACAAGGCAGATTGGTTACTTCGTTTACCTTTTAACTTGTGATTCCTTCTTCATTCAAGTTAGGTCAATATAAGACATTACCTCCATGCATGTAACATGCAATAATTCGTGGACATAACATGACCTCTACCATGAGGTGGGGGTTCCACGTTCTCCCCACCCCCGAAGAAGTGCTACTGTTGCCAAAACTGGTATTTACTGGTTTTTTATTACCTACTTTAGTTACAGTTGCTTAGCTTTTTGACGCACCCTCAGCCATAACCACGGCGTCAGAGGGAGAGAGGGACAGTTTTGCTAGATACATCCCATCGGATATTCCTAGGTTCTTTTACATGCCACAGTCGACATGAGCACGAGACATCACAGGGTCCTTCTCTTCCCGAAAATGCCTGGAGTGGCTGAGGCTGGACTCGAACCCAGGAGATGGTCATGCTTACCATCAGGCCACCTTGCCCCATTTAGATACAGTTGCAGTAAATACTAACATTTTTGTTCCTATTCCGGCAGGAAAATATACACTACTTGTAAATTTTTGCAATGAGTTCATGGATGCTCTGTAACCCTAGAGGGGTGAAGACTCATTAGATACATCCAGCTCAGCAGCCCATCATACGCCAGCAAGTGCTGACCCTCCATAAATGGTGTTACAGAGTTAGACAGCCATCTCTTTTCTTCCACCGTCAGGCAACACCACATCGCCGCTATAACTCGCTATCTTCTGCATTCGCTTTCGCTTTTGCTCATCTCTCGCTTGAAAACACCATCTTTCGCTATCTCTCTTAGAAGATCCTCGTCCACTGCCTTTGTCTGAAGACAAAACATTGGTTCGCCTGCTGCACGGAACCAGCACGCTCTGGCAACTTCGACCATGCCAACTGCCACCCATCATATTGCCGGACATCGTCGCTATTTTTTCCGGGGCACCATATACTCTACGAACCAGATCCGGCCGCAGTCTACGCTCATGAGTCTGACCCTCCTGTTGGCAGCCAATCTAGTTTTTCCCGTCAAAAAACGTTTGCAACCATCTACCCCTCGCCGGGTATCGTCACCTTATGGCCGACTCTAACCGTCCATCAACCCGCAGCTCCTCTTGCCTCCCGGCTCTACTTTTCTGCCAGGATGACCACCTGTTTTCCCTGCCACGACAAGACGTCCGTCGCTATTACCATCGCCTCTTATGCGCTCTGGCAGGCCTGCTGTCCCTCGCTTCGTGTCATCAAGCCAGTTGCTCTTCATTCCAGCTCCGTCTGACCGACCTTCAGCACAATCTCAAGAATTTGTCCTCGCTTTCTGCGGCCCTTCTGCAACAATTCACGGCCACGCCATCCCAGTCTTGCTGCCGCCCGCTACCGTGCCTATTCCCGTCCATTTCGTTCCGGAGCGTCTGCCTGCTTTGTTGCCTCTCCGGGCTTTTATCACCAACCTTCCACGACTGCCATTCTGACTTCGGCCATCAACGTCTTTCCCTACCTCTGGTTTTTACTTCCATTGTAATAACTGTAAATTTCACAGCTCGTGATTTTATGCTCCACAGTCTGCTGCAGTTTCAGTAAGTTGTTTTTATCATGTCTCCACAGAACATTTTTTCTGCCTTATGAGGGAGTTGTTCCACCTGGAAATCCGGGCCCACTCGGGAAATCAGCTATTCGGCTGAAACCCCTTAGCCTATGTAACATGTGTTTGCACTTGTTAGTGGATCGCAACTTGGTTCTGTTATGGCATTCCCACGTCACCAATCCCATTATTTTACAGGACTGCATTTTCTGTTTCTGCACGTCATGCTCATCTTCAATAGTCACATGGCATACAACTAAAAAAAAGGGAAACCAGCAACCCTTGCACCATCTGTCATTCTCCCATTCATTCCATGCACTGTGGTTCTTGGAGATGAATGTTTTGCTATCAGTCATTACTCACCGTTTTGTAAAACTCAGTGTAAACACGTAGCACAATAATGTTTCTCTAACAATACCCCAAATACACCCGTGCTAGGTTTGTCTTTACTACATGCTGAGTCGGTTTACGCTTGATGTCGCAGTTCTTGTCCTGCCTCCATCTCGTCTCCTAGAAGTGGCGCAATACGAAAAGATGGCTAGGAACTCGCTCGGACTGATCATTTTCTGAGAGCCGGCTAGATGAATTCCCCATGCGTAATCAGTATTCTTAATAGGTGTGTAGCCTAAAGGTAATTTACGAATCAATGTTACCTGATTTGTTGTACTTTCAAGGGGAAGACCATAGAGGCAACGAAACTATGTATGCAAAATAAGGAAAGCCATTCTAAAGAAGTCGGCCTAGTTACTGTCTCCGATGCCTAGATGTTTACGTCACGATAGTTGCCCATGTATGCGTCACCTCATTCCTTTTTTTCCCAAGAAATAAAACCTGCCATCGTTTGTCTTAAAAACTCTGAGGCTTTGGTTAGTTCTTTTCCACCTAAACACGATCCGCCGTTCCTCTGACGTGGGGGATATGTACACCTTATACCACCGTCGGGACAGTTTGGGCAGGAGTTTACTTTCCTTACTTCTCAGACCGTATTCCCGTGCCCCACAAAAACAATTCGGCTATCTTATTATGGTTACATTGAAACCATTTTGCCTCCCTCGTCTCCCTATTCACTCCAGTGACTGCATGCCCTCCTCAGGATTAGTACGGACTGTCCGTGATAAACCTTGGGAAATAAGCCTAACCCACGTTCATGCCTCCTACACTTTCTGACGTCGGTTCTGTGTGTGCATCAAGCCTCTTACACAGAACAACTTCGTAGGTTTCACCATCTCTAACCTCTCAGTGTTCGTCACGTCCTTCCTTTTCGTTCTCTTCGGCCTCCACCTCGCAGAAACTGAAAACCAAGACACCGCCAGTCTCATACCAATCCTACACCATTTATGCCACTGCTGGTGTCAAACTCGTTGGCCCCAACTATTGAAATTGCTCTTCGTTCGGCCTTCACTCGAGTCCAGCTAAACATCTACTATAATCCGAACTATGTTAACAAGTCCATTCTCCGAAACGGACCTCAACACAAGGAGCTTATCCGACTGAAGAAAAATTGCTCTCCCATCTCGAAGCACATAACCGCACTCATACCAAACTCGCCATTGCTGAGAAATTATTTTCGCACATAAGCTATATCTTGGCAACTTTACCATCGACATTTAGGAGAATGTCAACCCTCCCCCCCCCCCCTCAGGTCAGTTCAGACAACCTTTCTCCTACATTCACCGTCCTCTACCTCCCATAAAACCAAAGGTGTTTCGTATGCACCAAGCCACAAAAACCACTGAAATCCTCAACCAAGCTTGCAGAACCAATTTGGCTCTTTCATACAACCACAGGCTCAACTTCCGACCCAATCTCTATCCACTGTCAGTTCAGACTCCGGAGTTCGCTCACCCTGAACACTTTGGCATCACCCAGGAGTGAATCAAGACCAACCAAGCTATGCCACCAGAAAAATACATTGCACACCAGGTGTGGCAATTTAACAACGTACCAGTTTTCCTGCCCTGCACGGCAGAAATGAAGAGGCTGTTTTCAACCAACAACTCCCTTAAAGTGACTGCCGGGCTTGAGCAAAAGGCTACAATTCCTCATTCTCTTCCAGGCCATTAATTTCAACCCTTTTGAAAACTTAAAAAAAATCACTTGTGGTCAGAACGGACACTGCAAGCTTGCATCTAGACTATCAGCTGCAGCTCAGTCCTGTGAACTTTCAAGCTACAACAGTACGCCTGCTTTTTAAAACCATTTCGCTTTACTTTAGACAATATTAACACTAACCCTCCCTTCCCTTTCTTTCATAACAGATTGAATGTTGTTGGAAGGGGTGGTTCATTGGGACCAAAGTACATCTAGCAATAGCAATTAACACACACCGGACCCCCACCATCCACACATTCCATTGGCTAAATCCTCTCCACGTTCTTGGAATGAAAAAACATTAAAAAAAAAGTATATACATTAACTAAGCTCAAAACTATTTCAAATTTGCTCCCATCATCTCAAGTGAAATTAGTTTGACTCTGTCAGCAAGGGCCCGCTACACCCAATATGGGAACCAAGCATTCTCACGGCGTAAAACTTTCATTAAATGGCACAACCAACCCCGAAATTAGACCAACTCCACCGACAGTTCAACACTGAAGAGTTCTGTCCAACAAGGTAAGCCATTTCCCCCAAAACATATCCCCTCTTCTTCTCTTCAGCAATTGAAACTCGCCCTGAACATCCTTACTGACTCGCTTTGGCAATGAAACGTTCCTTCCCACTGCAGATAGCCTTTGCGCATTAAATCAGCCGAGACTAATTGGAGATAGCCTCAGCGCATTGAAATCTGCCAGCAAAACTGTCACATTGGGAGCCTAGCTCATGCCCTTGGGAACTCATCATGTGGTGCCCGCCACCAGTGATTGATGAGGTAAACTGTAAATGAAGAAATTTACAGGTAGTGTATATTTTCCTGCCGACAAGTAGTAATACAAATTTTACCTGGGGTCAAGATCAAAATTGGATTCTAATGCCTAAGTGAAAATATACACTACGTGTAAACCCACCCAACCTCCCCTCTTGAGTCACCTCCATGACATATTGAGAGGAAAAGTAGATGGCTGGCTAGCACCGTACAACCATTTATGGTGGGTCTGTGCATGGTGGCGCGTGCGCAGAGGGGCTGCTGAGCTGGGCCTATCTAAAGAGTTTTGATTCCTCCAGGGTAACAGAGCATCCAGGAACTGAATGCAGAACTTTACAGGTAGTGTATATTTTCCTTTAGTAATGGAAACCAATTTTGATCTTTCCCCCTGATTATATTGGGCTTTTTTTTGCGTTTTTCAGTTGTTAGAAATGATGACCTCTAATCTCCTGGAATTGGAGTCGTTTCTTCTTCACTATGTTCGTAAGCCCAATGTGCTCTCAGGAAGGCTATTCATTCTGTTACACAACTAATGAAGTGTATAGTTTTTGAGTAGCTGGATTCCCAACAGTTGGTTCAACTCTCCCTAATAAAACATTTGGGCATTTTGTTACGTTGTAGCTGTTTCTGCAGCTGAAAAATTCTGTTGCTGTTTTCGCTGCAGTCATTCTCATGACAAGTGCACTCGTAAGTACGATCAAGATGCATTAAACAGCGACCTGCACCAATAGCTGGAGAAATCTTTAACACAGACATTATATTTTACAGCACTTGTCGTATTCTTTATTCCGATTTGGTTTGTGTTCAAATACATTTATTTTGGCACTAACTCTGTTTGACCTTTTTGATGTAAATCTTTTAAAAATGCAAACAAAGTCTAATACATAAAAAAACACACAACAGAAGGGTAATTTTCAATCAATAATCCAGATAGCAGCTCATTACAAGTGGGCCAAAAAATGAATGTGAATCAACTTGCATAAAATATAACATTACCCCACTAAAGAATAGTGAATTATCAAATGTTTTTTCACAAAGTAGTGTAGGCATTGTAATTGAATGCCAGGCTAAGAGTAAGCTTAGGCCAGAGACGTTAGTAATGAGTAGGCAATTTTCCCACGTTTATAACCTAGTCGCAGCAGGATTGTCTTACTGAAGAGCCTAGGTGCCTTTTCACAGCAATAATTTGTAGGTTTAAGTAAAGCTTGAAACTTACTTAAAATCAAGTTATTTCTGATGAAGATGCTCAAAATGGATGAATGTTGAATTACTTACTAGGCGTAAATTACGTTTACCAAAAGAGCCTGAAGTTGGAGCAGAGGTTGATGTGCGACCTGAAGTTGCATTAAATTAGGTTATTTAATTCTAGTATGGTTAGAGGGCTAAGCATAGTAGAAAAGAGTCACTACAGGAGTGTTGCTGGGCAGGTTCTCAGAGAGAGGAGAAAATGCTCGTATCATATCAAATAAGAGAAAATGACGAATTGAACAATAGAAAAAAACCGAGGAGAGGGAGAAAGTGGCGCGGTGAGCCATTCTAGCTGTCGACGCGCCATTAAGCCTCATCTCCCCCCCATTCTATTAGAAAACTTTAGGAAAAAGTTGGAAAATTCTATCATTTGGTAGAACGAGAGAAAAGGTAGGTGGAGAATGTTAGAAAGGGAAAAAAAGGGATGCGATGTGTCCAGAGGAGAAAAAAGCTAGATTAGAGAAGCGAGCTATTATTAAGAAAAAGAGTCTCGAATAGGAAACGAATAGGCGGAAGAAAGTTACACTAGAAAAACAAGCTGCTTGAACGAAAGATGGCACACACAGAAAACAAAAGAGCTCGTAAAGTCAAGATTAATGAAACGTGGGTGCAAATTGACCCCTTACTTCTGTTCACAAATTATTTTCCTTACCCGCAACAAAGAGATTGATTCCCTATTCTTGGTTAAAAAGATTCATGGAACAATATGAAAAAGTAATTATATTTTCGTGCAAAAATTGTCTGTTAGAATTCACCTTGACAGCAGAAATTCAAACACATTTAAAACTGCGTAAAATACGCCATATTTGAAAGTTTAAAATTACTCCGACGTATTGTTAAGTATGTAGAAAGTATTTTGATCCAAACGTGAAACGAATGATCAACCACCTCATCATTCGACACGGTCTCATTCTGGTGATGAATAATGATACTCCAACTCCAAAAGAAAAATAAATTATTACGTATTAATGGTATATATTTAAGATTGCAGCATGAAACCCACTCGTTAATAATGTGTATCTACTGATATTTCCCCAGCCTGGTGAATCGTTTCTACATTTGAGTTTTCCGATTCTGTTGAAACGTTCCATAACGCTCGCTTTTTTCTCAGAATGGGTAGAGTACATGTTGATGTTGTGGCACTTAAGGAGTGCTTTGAAGTCTTATTGTAGAATTCAGTACCTAAATCAACTTGTAAATTTTTAGGGGGTGTCTTTCCTTCGAGTATCTTCATAAAGGCTTCCGTGATGTCTAGACTGGTTTTAGATTTCAGAGGAATGGCTCAAGAAAACCTGGACATGAACTTAATGCAAGCCAGAAGGTAGTTAAATACTTTATTTACATAAGAGTAAGGGATCATTTTCACTAAGTCCACCTGCCATAGATCGTTCAGGCTCAGCACAATCACTGTCCGTCTCGGTTTGTGGCACTCATTTATGAGTTGATCCATTTCATTTTTTTTCTCCAATTCCTAACTTGAATTTTGTCGCCATGATTTTGTTAACAATCGCAGCGGATAATTTTTCTTTCCAAGGGAGTGAAGGATCCTTACACACTTTTTGAGCTTTAGATATCAGAACTTCGTCGGCAACGTGCCGTTCATTTAAATCCGAGGTAACTTAGCTTCAACTTTAACTTTTATTAACTGTCTAATCGCCCAAGGCTTGGCATTTCTTGACAGGGGCAACAATAAATAATACAAAAAAGGCAACAAATTTAACAGGAAATCTACAACTAAAAGGTTAATACATAATAAATCAGAACAATATCAAGTGCATCATCTAATACTCCAACGTCAAGAAGAAAAAAAAATAAATAAAAAAAAAATAAATAAATAAATAAAAACCTTAAGAGAATGATATTTTCATCCAGCCTATATAAAGTTAATATTTTTTTATGTATGTACATAAACAATGCAAAAACACAAAAAAACGAAAGTACCAATTAGCATATTTTTTAATTCTTAATAGTAATATATAGTGAGCTTTTCGAGTATGTGATATGGTATTCTTTGCACGCCTCATCCAATTTGTTTATTCCCAGATTCCTCTAGCTAATCGTTTTTCTAGTTTTGTTTCAGGTCAGCATTATTGATATCCAGGCAAATGTACTTCTACCAGTTAATGGCCTATGATTTTATTTACGATTTCTTTCCCAGATTTGACGAAAGAAGCACACATCACAGAATTCTACTTCCATTTGTCTGTTATTTTTTGATATCGAAAAAATAAGAGGTTTGGGTCAGATAGACATCTGGCGTTTACATTTCACATGGTACTTCATCTTGATCACTTTCCTTTTTTATAATAGAAACATTTTTTCAGCGTAAACCTAAATTCTGATATGAAATATTTTTTTCTCGAGCGGTGATGACGCGATTTTGCTTCAATACTGGTAAAGTTTCTATCATCTTGTTCCTGTGGCCATTGTGCCCCGGATGGGTGGATCCATACAAAAGGCTCAATCTGCTGAACAGGTCATTAGGATCGGCGTAGTACTTGTAATCCATTGTTCTAATATATCCTTTTTTTACCATGCCAGTCCCCTTTTTCTTTTCATATCCTCCCAAAGAGGTGGTATTGTCGACGCATACTTAGCACCACGATTAGACTTGGGTTTTCGAGTGCCAGGATCGTTGTTTTGATAGATGGCATTGGTATTTTTCAAAAGGGATGTGTTAGATGCCTTGACACTGGAAGGATACGAAATTTCGTTCAGGTCCTTAAATTCCAGCAAACTCCAAAGTGCTCATCGTCTGGGGTACTGTTTGCCACCAACAACTGTATCGTTTTCGAATTTTTTACGAGTGTATTTGCTATGCTCAGTTTACCAGTTTTCGTACCATATTGTAGTGAAAAGACTTGGTCGGCATCTCTGAGATTGTCGAAAAATTTGTCCAGGACAAATTTCGGCGTTTGCCCTATGACTTTCCCCGGTAACAGACTATCCACGGATTTGAGAGTAGTAAAATTTGGAATTTCTGGAGTTGTCGAAACACATCTGTTTTGAAATACCGAAAGCATGGGGGTAACTTTCGACCCTGTACTCGTAGTCGCGTATTTAGTTCGCATACCCGGAATCAGATTTGCATATTCAGATACATTGGAAATTCATCGGAAATTCACACTTTTCCGTATCATGCATTGTTTCCTCAGTTTCCCATCCTACCTCATTATCCTCGTCCTCTGCTTTATATGTTTTTATGAGAGTAATAATAATTTGTATACGTTTTGCTCGTTTTTAGTTGGAAAGCCAGCTACTACTTTCAGAGGACTCGTTGCAGGTGTTTGTTTCACGAAGGTTGGTTTCAAAGCACTAACAACAGGTTTAAAAAACTCGTGTAAAGATTCTTCATGCACTCGCTTGTCCAAACGTTGATCCAAAAGGTTTTTCTTTAAATCTTTTTTTTAGAGTTTTTCGATTTCACGTTTTGTTTTGATGTTCTTTTTTTTTCTTTTGGTCTTTTTTTATTTACGAATGAAAAACGAACGTTTATAACGTCCCTCGTTTAACGTTTTGTCGATCAATAAAAACCCAGACGGATCATCCGAACACGTTGTACACAACGTTTTAAAATCTGTAAATTCCACGTCCAGAACAACGTGATTTTCGTACAAATGTTTTAGATTTAAATCGTCCATGGGAATTAGATTAATAAATTGGCATTATCTATATCTACTTGTTGTGGAATTCTGGTGTAAGACTGACTACAATAAAAAACGTAGGTGTTAGAATAACATCCTTGAACAAAGTAACGTTCTATGTTTTTATACTGGTCCAAAAGAACATCGTCAAAAACCACGAGAATATAAACCTTGGGGTCCAACTCCTCGGAAGGAGCAAATCATTTTGAAAATCATGAAAACTCGCTATCTTCCACCCATCACTCAATTTCGGAAAATATAGACTGCAAAGTTTGGTATTTTAGTTGGTACAGAGTTTTGCTGTACACGTATAATCTGTCGTAATCCAACCAACCCTCATTACAGATAAATTTAAACAGTAAATTCGTCTTTCCCACAATTTGCCAGGTCTATAATCAGGCATCTGATGTCCGAAGGTAGAAATGAGTGATTTTCGGGCTTCTTGCTTGGAACGTAGAAATCGTAATTTTGAATATCCATTGTTTTTTTTGTTTTTTTTTTCAGAAATCAAAATCATAAATTCTTTATTAGAAAACTTTTCTTTTAATGTATTAGATTTGATGACTCCATAATCTACATTGCACCAATGGTTTACGGTACTGGGAGTATCGTTGCTGGCATACACGGAGTTAATTTTACCACTAATTTCGGACACGGCCATATTTCCGTAAGGGGGAAAATTAAACCATGTTTTTTCCATAACTTTTTTGTTAAGTTTTTCACTAGTCTTGTGGATATTGTTGGACACACATGTTTAGGACAAAGTGGCTTATCTGACTTATCAGCATTTTGGCAGAATGAGTAGCAGGTCAAAACAGGGTTCAAGTAATTGGGGTAACTGAAAGTTGTCAAAGAAACGGTTTCTGGTCATTGATTTGTGTTTCTAATTTTTCACAGATGTATCATTTAAGATTGTTTCAACACATTTTGAGATTCGGGGTCCGACGGAGAAATCTAACCCTTATACTTGGAATCTCTGTTCAAGATGGGAGAACCAATTCCTTTTAAATCCTTGAATTCTATGGAAGGAGACTAGATGTGCTTTACTCCATTTTTTTAATCCGTTGCATTCTCCGTCTTAACTTCTAGAGAATTTCATTGCATCAGATTTGAGAGATTTGTATACCAAACAGAATGAGGCATTTTGAAAATTCTTTTTTTTTAATTTCCCTTTTGCATATATATATATAGTAAAAGAAATTTCATAACAATACGCCAGTTAATAAATTTGGATAGTCTTTGAAACGATTGAGGGGGTAGATGGTTGGGTTATGGGTGTTGATCCGAGAGGACAACCTGGGCTACGATTTGTTTTAACCCCGAAAAAAATTACGATATGGAAAACAAAAGTTTAACTAAAGTAGGAGCTGCTATTGAACCTCAAGATGCCACAATTTATTTTTCAAATAGAGACTATAAAAAGGATGTTCAGAAACTTAAAACTGAATTGCCTCCTTCCATAACCCTTCTCGCCGACGAGTTGGCTTCTGCAGATTATAAAATTGGAAAAAATGCTTGTACGTAGAGGGTTCGGATAGGAACTTGTATGCTAGAAAGAAACAAATTAGGGAGTGGCTTTCTCCCGACATGCTGCTGATGCTGCCATAAAAGTGTATGTTGACAGGAACTGCTTGTTAAGGATGATTAATACTATGAACAAACCGATTGGGAATCTAAGCAAACCTATTTTGGCCAGTGATGCAGTCACAAAAGTGTACATTGACAGCAATTTTCTGGTACATGATGATCAAAAAGTGTACTTTAATGCCACAATAAGCCCATAAAGTAGCTAAGTAAGCCAACTTTGCCAAGCGATGCTGCAACGAAAAAAGGTTGTGCAAGAAAATTGTTTCATAATAATCAGTGTCGCGCTAAAAGGTCCTTTCGAAGAAAAAGGTCATTGGTTCGATAACGCGTGACTAATCCTAAACCACATTTGTAAGACTCCTAGTTTCATTAAAAAGGTTATTTTGTACACCAACGATCCAAGCGCTAAACTCTCTACTATGTGCAAAATAGGACCAAAAAGCTTCTTAGTTAGTAAGAAAGCGGGAAAAGATTCAACCAATACCACTTACAAAGTTCCTCATGAAATTGAAAAGAATTTGCCAATTATGGGGCAGTCAGACCAAGATTTTCTTACTAAAGATATAATTCCAGTTAGATTTGTACGTAGCTTTCCAATACCCGGGTCATTTCAACCTATCTAAAACAGCTTCGTAATTACTACCCTTTGACAAGGCACTGAGGAAAAATTTGCAAATGCGACCACATAAAATTTGGTAAACTTTTGCAATCGTTGGTAATTGTACTTAATTCTCGATCCCAAGTACTGGACTACCGAGAGAGGATGACCCACATTACAAAAACTGTCGAGATAACGGGGTGAGATCGTAACGGTCGAATAAGCTCCCCAATGACTACCATTTCTATCGTCAAAATCTTCCAAGTTCACAATGCTGTTTTCACCCATAAGTCTAAGTTGTACGGGGAGTGTGTCTTTGCCAAAAGTTCCTCTTCATTTTGGAATTTTCATTACTTTCACCAATATAGTAAACTCAAAGTTTGTTAAAGGTTTATTAAAATCGATTATACCTTGGGTAGCTTTAAGTAAAGACCGTTGCACGATATATTTTTTTTACTTTTCGTTTCTTCTTCTTTAACCCCGAACCCTCCATCTTCTTGTTATGTCTCACCATCTTGTTCAGTACGTTAACACCGTTTTGTCTCTTTTTAACTGCAGCAGCAATACTAGGAGCACCCATGGCTAGACCATCTACACTGGCTAAGAAAGGTCCGACTTATGCCAACAATGGTAGAAACCCACCTCGTTTCCCGATTTTTCTTCTTTCACCAACAACCTGCTCCGTTTTTTCCCGATCTTACCCTATTTCACTTTTTTCCTCATTTTCTTTTTTTATATATCGTAATGAATCATTTCGACTTTACCTTTATCCAATTTCACACTCATTTTGCTATCTTCAATCAGCAACACATGGCACGTCGTGTTAGCTGGAACTACCACGTTAAATTTCAATTTCACTTGCACGTCAATTATACCGGACTGAGTCTCTTCCAACTGCTTGGAACAATCCAAAACCACTAGAGGATATGTCTCTTTAAACTGCACCGAATCAATGCACAAGTCCCCGACAACATACAAAGCGTCTCTTAACTCCTGAACCATTCTGTAAAGGATTGAGTATTCTCCACTAGCATAATTTACATTCAAGTCCAAGAATGGGTAACGTTCGGAATTTAAAGTCGTGATCATCTTGAAAGCTGGAGTGTTCTAATACCTCAGGATTTTAAGTTTGAGCGACTTTTCTATCAGTCTGTAGCGCTAGAATGACTCATCTGAGTTTTTCGACAGTCGAAGTAGTGAGCACACGCCAGGTGAAACTAGTGCTCTGAGGCAGTTCACAACTATCGTAATGCCAGTGTCTAAAACCCAAGTCCATGTTCATCCCACCATTTACGTAACTAAAAAGTATGAACTTTTGTTTGTTGATATTGTTGCGTGCAGCACTTGCCACAAAACGTTTCTCAATTCCACTTTCCCAACAGCTATTGCAGCTGCCCTAAAAACTGCATCGTCATTGCTCGCCCTAGACAACATCAGGACAAGCTTGGCCTTGTACAACACCTTGTCATAACTTTCGAAAAATCCTATACAGTGTTTTAAAGGAATGGTAGAAGCTTCCTTTAGGAGCCGTCTAATTCACGATAGTAGAATGACGTAATTTGAATCTGATGTTATAACTTAAAATTCTGCAGCATCTGAAGCTCAGCATTTCCCCAACAACAACACTTGATCGCTCGAGTCGTACATGAGAAGACCTTCCATGAGAGTCCCATAACCGGGTTATTTTAACTCATCCACTAGCTTATCCTCCAAATGATACTTAGTGCTTGAAAACAGGTACATGGAACCACTATTGACGAGAGACATTATGTCCACATCGATAAAACTACTACCGCCGGTGATCAGTAACCTACCTTTATGCAGAAGATAACAATCGCAACGTGTAGGAACAAGTCCTAGTATTCGATTACAATTCTAATTCCAGAATTGACGTTGTTTAGGATAATTCGTACTGTCGGAATATATATGTGAAATCCATAGCTCTCCACATAAGAATCTTGCTGCAAGGATTCGTTTATATTAGGTAATCGTCCATTAAACTCATCTTCTCCCTATCGTTAGAAATTTGATGAATGCTATTTTTTACCGTTAATTTATTATCTCTGATGAATCCTCTTCCATTTATTTTTTTTTCTTTCTTTCGAATACTAAAATTCTTTCTCAATATATACAAAATATTTTTTAGATCTCCGATGAAGTCTGACGGTGAGCGTTTCCCTGTTTAAATTTTTCACCTCGTAATCTTGAGACGTTAACCAAAAACGAATGTTACGAATCTTGTCGTTAGTTACGGGTGAAAAATTAAATTTTGAGAGGCAATTATTATAACCTGGCGGCACTCCTGGATAGAAAGTGTATATGCAAGGTTGAGTGTTGTCATTCACGTATGAAGACCAGGTATATTGGTATGAACGAAAATTGTATTGAGCCCCATTATGTTCGCTGATTTTTGGCCTTCCTGAGTTCTAGTATAAATTCCCTGAAGGAACTCCAGGACAGTTCCTAAGTTATTATCGCCCAGAAACGAAACACCATAGACGAGATTATTTATTTTAAGGTATTGTGGTTTGGTTCTAAAACGATAGCATTTTTTTTACCTCTTCATTTCAACGTAGACTGTATAAAATTATTCAAGTCCAAAGTTGCGTAAGCACCGTGACGACCTGCACCTTGACCCAGTTCGTTCCTCCGTCAATAGTGTACGAAAATTCGTTATTGCCTACGTGCACGTAGAAAATGCTGTAATAAGTATCCAACGAGAATAGTGCCATTTTGTACTATTTTTTAGGGTTTAGGTATATTGGTGTTTTCAAGTAACAGCTTACCTCTGCACCTATGCCAGTTAGAATGAATGAACTTGAATCCATGACTATCTTTTTTATACATATATACATTTTTAAAGGGTACTTTACCCAATACCCTGCCACACGCCTTCCCATTTTCCCTCTAGGTTTGCATCACCCAGGTTTCCAACCAGCCAAATCGCTTTAGCATTGTCATTAGGTCATTTTAACAAAGAAAGCAACCCAAACGGCACTAGCATTGCCTGAAATAAATAACAGCATATCGCATGTTTCCATAAAACCAAGACTTAACCAGCAAGGGGCGGAAATTAGGTAGTTCGAAGATTGTAGAATTTCTACCACATATTCTAAGCTATGGGAATTTTGAAACGTCTACAAAATTTATTTACACCCGTAATCCATACATTCCCAACAAGTTTTCTTTAACGAAAGTCATAACTGCTGCTAGTTTGACCCTAACGGTTTTGCATAGAGAACGATCAACCAGTTTGCTGCAGTCACATATAACCGTGACTGAAGTGTAGGGGTCAAGAACAAACTTAGTAAAACAAGTATTTTTATCTGTACTACTTAGCACCGGGATGGTACATCCAGCTTGGTTTATAGGAGCATTTTCAAATACTACACAAACAGTTGTTGCACAGTCCAATGTCTCAAACGAAGGAGAGTAAACCAAAGAAAATCCCTTAGGCGCAGTACTCTTCACTAGTCGCGTCAAGTTGCTGATCCGCCTCTATGCCAGCCACAGGCCATTTGTTATGATTGGTCGTAACACAACCTCTTGCAGATAGAGCTGGGGCTGAATCTTGTTGTCTTGAGTACTACTGCACATCTTGAGAAATTCCAGGTTGAAGGGGCCCCGCAAGAGTGCCACAGTTTGAGGTGGGGGGGGGGTACATCCTACTATCATCCCAAATTGTAAAGTGTTCACAAGCTTAGACACAAGGTTTATTACAGGACGCAGGGTTACGTCTGGCTATGAGATTGGCCAAAGAGCACAACCATGACAGAGCTTCCCTGGACCCTGTTGCTGCAATTGTTGGTGTATGGAAGGTCTACCAGCTTGCGAGTACTGAATACCACGAAGAGACCCTGGTTAATCCACAGTCGACTGAGGCACTCGGTACTGGTAGAGCAGAGTAACGGTACCTGACCGTAGTCCGAATAATGGGTCCTGGTGTGATGGAACCGTTGGTGGGTTTGAACTATTTGAGTAATGCTGGTGTATTTCTCAAGAGCTCACTGATGGCCAACAAATGCTCAAAGTGAAGGCCATGTACTAATCAGAGGGACACCTCTGCTTCTTGAACCTATCTCCTAGTTGCTACGCAGTACCTATACATCTCACATACTCGAGTGATAAAAGTAATTATGCTCTCTAGAGGTAGTATATTAAAACTGGTTATCTCGATGAACAGGTTAGTGAATAAAGATTGGGAGTGGAGCCCATACGACGTAGCAACTTGTTTCCAGACCTCACTTGCTGAGGTCAACCACTTGAATTTGAAAAGTAAACTTGACGAGATTGTCTTAAATAAAAGACAGATTGATTTACCAATTGATTTACCATTTCTCGACCCGTGCCCTTGTAGGGTTACTAGGGCCATTCTCAGAAACTGGCTGTGGTGCTGGGAAGTTGAACAGCAGAATGAACTTTGCCTCAGTCAGGGAGGTCCATCCATGGAACTCTCTGCCAAGGGTATACAGGAATCTTCAGCTGGCCATTTTAAGTTTCAG
>JAHWFP010010524.1:0-52540 GCA_023313725.1 Lithobius niger | reverse complement strand
AAACAAACCATACTCTGTTTCTTGCACCCCCACAGAATTGGTACGCCGCCAAGGAAATATGCCCTCCAAAGCTTTTTCTATTGTCTCTGTCCGATGCCCAGGATGCATCAACATAACCATATAGGTTAGGCCCTCTAACACTAGAGATCTATAGCATAACACTTAGTTCTGGTGTACCTTAATACCTTAGTGACAGGTTAACATGCATTTCATTGAAGCAAGTATTGTATTGAGAGAATACGATCACACTTACAAGAATGTCAGGTCTAATCCTGGATGCCAGAAAAAGCAAGCTAACAATTAAAACCCTTTATGGAAATGTGTGGCTTTCATTTTTCACGTCTTCACTTCTTTGTATGCAAGTACAGGGTGATACAGGAACTTTGACTTTACAGGTATTTAACATTTCACATCTCTTGACCAATATATCTATGAATTTTGGTTATTGTTACTCCATTTCTACCCCTTTTAAATTCTACACCCAGTAAAGATTGAATACTTCCCAATACAGTGATCTCAAAATTCTTTTGTAACATCTTAAGCATTTTTGTATCACTCTCTTTTTTGAATACAAACAGTTCGAGATCGTCTACATAAAGTAATGGGATGGCTTCAGTACGAAAAACAATATACACAGTTAAACATGGGAAATTTGGTGAAGCCAATACGTATTAAAGTTTTCTCTAACTTCTTAAACCAAAGTTTCCCACTTTGGTGCAGACCAGACAATAGACAGCTCTCTTAAGAAGCCACACTTTATCGAGGTTGTTTAGGGTTTTAAACCCCTTAGGTATTTGCATGTAGACTTTCACATCTAAAATATTGTATAGGTACGCACATTTTACATCGAGATGCAAATCACACCAACCTAGTACGAAACCAACAATACAAAGAAGAATCTAATTAATGGAAAATTTACCACAGGACTATAGACTTCGTCATAGTCTACTCCCCAGGTTTGGCCAAATCCCTGTGTAACTAGACACGAGCAGAACTTGTTCACCATTCCTGCACACAGATTTGGTCTTCTACATTCTTCTTTATTTTGTAAACCCACTTACTTCCCAATATTTTGGCACCCTGTGGAGGCGAAACCTCTTCAAACACGTTAGACAGTCTAAAGAAATTAATCTCGTCTTGCATAGAGAATTCCCACTCCTCCTTTTGTGGTGAGGCTATTGCTTCCTTGTTGGTACATGGGTTAATAAAACATAAAAGTACCTCTGGATGCCCTCATGACTCGTCAGGTTGCATCTCTGGAATACGTCTGAAGTTAAACACTGGCTCGTAAGACATTCTCTTCTCTGAGCAGAAACGTTTCACCTCGTTTTCGCTTCTGAATTTTACGCCCTCAGGATTATAATAATAAATGTCAGTACGCCCTGCTGTTTTACCTGATGGACGTGTAACCTGTTTTCTACTCCACTAATTGAAATCTCCTTGTTACGTTTGGTTGAGACAAACTTCCCCTCACTTTTCTGGTGCTAACTTCTCCGTCATTAAACGCCCTACATTATTGTCAGGAGGCAAATCCCCTGATTCGGAATGGTCTTCTTGTTCAAAGCCAATTTGTGTCTCTTGACTGCTAACTAATTTGCGGATGCTGGCGTCTCGAGAAAACTTCTGTTGATTTCCCCATAGTATACTCTCGTCAACTGTTACGTGTTTCGATTCTACTACCCTACCAACCTTGGGATCCCAGACTCTGTATCCAATGGTGTCTCTGGCATAACCTACTAGTATGCCCTCCCAACGCTTTTGCATCTAATTTATACCGACCTGGCTTGGTATAATATACATAACACTTCGCTCCCGGGATTCTAAGATGTCTTATGGAAAGCCCCCTATCGTACAGTAGAATTAAAGAAACTTTAAATCCTAATCGTGAATGAGGGCATTCTTGAGGTAAGTGAAAGTGCATATAAGTTCTGCCCATAAGTATGATGGCAATGTTGTTTCAACAAGTATGGAGCGAACGCTTCTGCCATAATTCTGTTATACCATAATTCTGTAGTATTCAGAGTATTGATTCGTATGTTCGTGCTTAATGCCTATTAAATTTGCCTGAACAGAATTTCATCCCATTATCTGTCCGAATGGTGTTAAGGCCGAACTCTCTTTCTACTCTTGCTCTGAAAGTTGCACAAGTGTTGAACACATCACTCTTCTTGACTTAGGAAAAAACACATACATACCTAGTACTATCATCAATGTTAACAATACATAGTTGGTCTTACCACGAGACGTTTTTCTACTTGGCCCCCAAACATCCATATGCAGTAGTTGGGTGGTCCCTGGCTACGAACTTGGTCAATCCCCTTGAAACTCCTTCTAGTGGCCTTCGCCATACTACATGGATCACATTTTGGGAGCCCAACTTCGTCCCCACATCAATCCCATGAACATTGTGTAGCTTTTGCCAATTTAACAAACCATTCATGTGTTGGTGACCAAATCTAGAGTGCCACAGCTCAATCTTTATTGAGCTCTTTGGCTCATGCACTCATTTTGATGTGTTACCTTTTGAGTGATCTACTCTTTCACCCTTTAGCCTTGGAGCTTTTTGATTAGGAATGTTAATATTTATACTACCACTCGGCAACACATATGTGGTTGTGACCTCTTAGTATAATAATACATTTACACTAGCCCCTTTAGGAATAACATTACAGACCTTATACAGTTTATCTCCTAATTCACCAAAAACAAACACTTGCTTCTTGCAATAAATGTGCAGTCGTCCTTGAAAAATGTCTATGTGAAAATGCCCTCGATGAATGCATCACACACTAAGCTTATCACGTTTTTGCAAAACGTTGGTACATAGAAGACCTCTTTGAGAGTTATTGGAACACCACACATACCTTCTTGTATCTGCAACTCTATGGTGCCTACGCCTTTGATATTAGAGGCACCCTCTCACAGACTCGCCTACCTATTCACCACCTGACTAGACTTACAAACCAATCTTTCTGGGTACAAATGTGGGGAGTAGCTCCCGAATTGAGGTACCAATTCTCATCGGTGATGTGCACATTTACTAAGATTTGAACACTGGGGGCACCATGCTGATCCATCTTCTCTGAGGGCTGGATATCCTGGGCTCCTGCGTTGAAGTACCATCAGGAACACTAATATTGGCACGACGACCTTTTCCTCGGCCTCTACGTGATTCTCGGGAGTAAAGTCAGCATCGTCCCAATGATACACTTGTATCATTGGGACAATGCTGACTTTACTCCCGAGCAGGTTAGCGCGCAATACTGGCAGAGTATTTGCGTCTCAAAATGAAAGAGTCAACTACAACTCCCCATGATAAAACACTGTCTGATGATATGGAAATGACCAAAGCGTTTACGATGTTCCAGAAATTGCGGTTCAGAAAGACGAAATTACACTGTGAATTCATACTCTGGGGAAGTTTGTCCAAATACTGAAAGGCTATCTCCTTATTTGTACATGGAGCTTTTATCTCCTTCAGCTGCTTTGCCTTTTTGTCAATGCGAGTCAAGAAGAGAGCAATTGGCTCATCACTTTCCATCTGCAGATCCAAGAACTTGCGACATAAACGAGCTTCTCTTGCCCTGGACACTGGTTCAAAAATACCCTGCAGTAATTCCTAAGCCTTGTGTGCATTTGACACATCCCCAAGGACATCTTGCATTCTTGACTCAACATTTAGGCATACTATCTCTGTAGAGATACCTGTCGGGTTCCTTTTGGGATGCCTCTAGATTCAACACTGGTTCGGTGCCATTTGTTATATGTTGGGAAAATACAAACAGCTAGAGAAATTCCAAGATGAGTTAGGTCATTTGCTAGGAGTTAGGCTAATCATTTCACTGCCAAAGAAGTGGTTCAGGATGAAATAGGTTTGTCAAGTTTTGAAGCTAGACAGGCAAGAAGTAAAATTGTTGTTTTTTTTTTTGGTGTATTAAATTCATGGGGGAAAAATTTTTGTACAAAACATGTGGAACTGCTTTCAACTCGCGTGTGCAGTGGAAAAACTAAGTGGGCAAAAAGGGTCAGGGAACTTTCACAGAAATTTGGCTTTGGTTTGAAAGTTGGGGACACTACTATTCAGTGGCGTGCGCAGGAGGGGGCAGGGGGGGGGGGGGGGGGGAACCCACCCCATTTTTTTTTTTTAAAAAAAAAACGCCTTTTGCGGGTGAGTGGGGGCCTGAGAAAGGGGCAAAAGCATTAAAAATAGGCCTGAAAACGCATGAGAGGTCTGTAATGGGGCAGAAAAGATTAAAAGAAAGTGCACAAATAAAAAAGTGCCAAGTAAAAACGACTACTGAGGCCCTGTGCCCAAAGGGCTACTGCGCTACTGCACCATAAAAAGTTCTAAAAACGCAAAAAAGGCTAGGAACGGGACAGAAAAGTGAATTAAACTTACTTGGTCCTTTTTCTAGAAGTTGCTCCTCCCCTCTCAGAGGACTGTGCACGCTACTGTTAACAGAAATTAGCGGGGAATGCTTAAGAAGGTGATTAAAATGAAAGAAGAGGAGTTTTGGACAGAGGTCATGGACAGGAAAAGATCAACTTGGTTGTGCAGGGAGGGAAAAAACGAGATTGATGGGAGAGGTATCTCGAGGGAGTAAATTGTTTAGGGCTAGTGCTGGAGTACTCGAAACGAGAGAAATGGGAGCAAAATTGGAGCATGTGGATGGTAAGTGTGGTATTTGTGGGGAGGGTGAAGAAACGTTGGCGCATGTTCTGGCAGAGTGTATCGGATTGACAGACTTGCACATTGAAATGATGGGGAGGAGGGAGGTCGATACTTGGACTGTTTTTGACTAATGGGGAAAAGGCTAATGGGATGGTTGTGCATTGTACTAAGAAGTTGTCATTGGGGTGGTGGGATAGAAGGGGTTTGACCTAGGGTTTTTTTTTTGCTACTTGCTATGCTCTTGCTATGAAGGTAGAATGCTCCGGTATAAAGAGGAAGCCACTATCATCATCAAATGCAAAGCATTAACAGACACATTAGTAACCGCAACTATCGCCAGATGCACTAAGATGCACTATAAGATGTTATATCTAGTTAACTTTCTAATCTAGGCTTGTACTATGTACTTACTTGCTGTAACTTTTGGTGTACCCGGCGACCCCTCGCAACATTAGCGTTGAGAATAACCTTTCCTTCTGCTTGGTGGCATGTTTTAAAGTGTCATCTGTTGATGAGAGAAAAAAATATAATGAAAATTGCTTACAGTTCAAATGTTATGCTTAACACTTTAATAATGAAAGACAATCATTAAGAAAAGATCCCCGGTTTAAAAATCTCAAAACCGTGTGTCTCGACTGAACTGTCCTGGAATGACAAACCTTCAAGTGAAGACTTTGTAATGTACTAACACTCCTCCTGGATTCGAATCTCGGAGGCCGTGGGGCATGCAACCACACCTCAACATTCCGGTTCCTCTCTGCTAGCAACAAAAATTCATTGGTAAGAGACCTGAACCAAATGCCAGTGCGATGCCTGTTATGAAAAACAATTTTATTATAATTTTTTTCGTTTAGTTTAGAAACTGTAAAAAAAATTTTTTTAAGTGGCAAAACCCAAAACAGTCAAATAATAAATTAAAGAGATATACCTCCCAGTGCCATTTTTCTCGATCCACCACATCAGGTACGGCCCCAAAGGTCTATTTACTTACCGTTAGTCTTTCCTTTGCTAAAAAAACCGTTTTAAAATGTGGTGTCTAGGAGATTTTCTGTTGAATATTGTTCACTATTTTTAAGAACGACCCGTAACTATATGATGCATTGCGCGCGTACAATAAAACATGACGTTTCATCTCTGTGTGTACATCTACTAATTTTCTAATAATTACTATGAGATCTACAATCTAATAGACTTATGCGGTAAAAATTAAAATTAATTATTCCAATAGATCGCCGAAGCAAAAATTATAAGGCATTAGCCTAGAAAATTATAAAATGTGATTTTAAAATACGTGAATCATTCCGGTTTGTGACGACACAATCGTTGACTTGATTCTGTCTCGTGCACTATTTCCAAAGTCAACCGAGACAGCAGCTATGCGAGGAACGCAGCTACCACCTCAGCCGACCTTGGCGCTGTAATTGCTCGGATGACGATCTGCTCGTAGCTGTAATTTGGCACGCGGAATGTTACAAGGCAGGCCGGGTGTCCCTTCAACCGTCTCAGAACAATTAGTTTAGAATAGCAATGGTTCAAAAGGACCAAGATTTCGCAAGTAGTAATAAAATAAACATTCACTTCCAACTAATCAATCATGAAAAACACTTAAATAAATGTTTTAAGAAATAATCAATCATGGGGCATCTAGTATAATACTATAACAGGTAACGCGCCAAGTACTATTTCGCTGGGTAACTTGTACTTATCAGCCACTAGGTAGCGGGACCATCGACGCATGTTAGCATTCCGTTGTTGTGTGCCTTGTCTTCTACATTACATCGACAGTTGCGCGCATGCGTTTTAGGTAATTGCCATGACAACCAATGGCGTCCCGGAAATCGCCATCATTTCCGCTTCCTCAAAACCAACAACCGGTGAAAGAACCATGTAATTAAGAAAGTTTTATAAGAGGCTCTTTCGTCAAAATTACCGAATATACTGTACGTGATTCATGGCTGTCTACCGTCACTCACGTAAGGACCACCGATTCGCTCAAGTAAATCCATCGGAGCAGTTTGAACTGATTTTACCGGGACTTAAATATCACGACAAATCCGCCCCTTGGTTGGCCAGCGGCTTACGGAAAAATGTAAACATGGCAACAGTTGGGTTAGTAGCTACTACTGTGATTGCGTAACTTTGATAAGTTAACGAACTTTGGAGGTTTTTAGGAATGTTTCGTATTCTGCACATCTGTGGTCGTAAATGGCCGGCAGCAGCCGAGAAAGTTGTGGCTCAGCGTCGATGTGTGCAAAGCTTCGTCGATCGTGCAAAATTACTGCAAGAATTAAAGAAGGATGACAGTGAATGTGTGGCTGCGATGATGAAGGGACGCTTTTTATATTTTAACAAAAATATGCCCATGATGGAACAAAACAACAATTTGCAGGAAGCGCCCAGAGTGGCGTGGATTTCGTATGAAGGTACGTTTAATTATGCAGTGTCGTGCGGTTACAGTGGTCGCTTATTGAATGATGGGTGATTATGGAGTTTAACTAAACCACGCTAAATCGCTCAATTTTTTACTAACCGATGCTGATTATCATCCTCTTCCCATTTCGCATTAAAAACCCGGGAGAGGGGAGGGGGGAATCTGTTTTAAGTACTGAAAACAAATATTGAAAGTACGTAAAACGGCTATGTTAAAGCCCCGGCCATCGTGCAGGACACAGAGTAGCAAGAAAACCTGAAAACCTTAGGGGTTTGAATAACATCTCTGTAATGTGTGGTGCAGTGGCAACCCGGACCACTGCACTGTGACTGAGGTTGGCGCTAATGACCAAGTTGTCGACGCGCCATTAAGCCTCATTCTCCCCCCCCCCCCCCGAGCAATGAAAGGAGACAGAAATTAAATAAATACGGATGCAAACCTATTTACGTTGCCTTTTGGACTTAAGTATCAGACTGCCTGAGCAGGGAATCGAACCCACGACCTTTCGAATCAAAGGCCGGAGTCCTAACCGCTCAGTCATACTGACATGGCCTTTGATTCGAAAGGTCGTGGGTTCGATTACCGCTCAGGCAGTCTGACATTTAAGTCCAAAAGGCAACGTAAATAGGTTTGCATCCGTATTTATTTAACACTTATCGAGCCCAATTGGCTTTCTGTCCCGTTTATAAACAGAAATTACCTACCCTAACCTACCTAACCTAACAAACCAAACCTACATAACCTAAAAAAATAACAACAAATAAAAGCAGACAGCATAGTTTGGAACATTACTTTTCGTTTTTTCGAAGTCACCATTTCGTGCTACTCTGAATCCCGGAACATGGCAACCACTTTACACGGCCGGGCCCACCTTTTTACGTTGTTAAAAAATGTGTTTGGAAAACTAAATAACGTGTTCAGAGAACTAAAAAAAAAAATTTTCCCCCATATTTTAAACGTGAAATGAGAAGAGGATGAAGATGTACGACGGTACGTATAAAAATTGAACGATTTTGCATTGTTTGGTTAAACTCCATAATTACTGAATGATGAAACCAGGTTTTGATGTCTGCAGGTTGCAAATCTGAGAGGTCGGGGTCGTACCATCCAAGGTCGTACTTCCCGTACGCAAAACAAATTATATAGCTGAAGCTTGTACCCAAGTTTTGGGTAGCCTATGTTCAGTGGAATTGAGGACAATTCGTCCCAAAATGTTCCTCCCCGGACAATTTGTCCCTTATTTATTTGTTAAAAGTTTTTGTTTCGCAGTGGCTACTGCCAGTACAAACTATGCTGGTAGCAAGAGAATTCAAAATGGTGCTGCCAGTGTGCAACATTATGTGACTGTAAGAGTAATGTACTAGCAGCAAGAGACTTGAAAACGCTGCTGCCAGTCAGCCCCGTTAGATGTACTGTGAGACTGTTGTACCAGTAGCCGATGAACGAGCCCCTCCGAGCCCCTTCATTTTTTCCTGGTTGTACTGGCAGCAAGAAACTTGAAAGTGCTGCTACCAGTAACTGAAGTTATATGTACTATAAGAGTGGTGTACTTGATACAAAAAACTTAAAGACGCTGCTGCCAGTAGGCTCCATGTACTGTAAGAATGATGTAATGTCTGCAGGAAACTTTAAAATGCACTGCCAGTAAGTTATATGTACTGTATATATGTCCCGTTATATGTACTGTAAGAATGGTGTACTGGCAGCAAGAAACTTGAAAACGCTGCTGCCAGTAAGCCCCGTTATTTGTACTGCGTATATGGATAATCTTCCGTAATCTAATAACGTGGTTACCGGGACGGTTAAGGGACCAGCGTGACGGTAAAGGAAAAAATTTACATATTGAAATAGTTACATATTGAAGTATGGTTTGAAGATGGGCCGCTTTGGGTTGGTTACCAGGACACTTTAGTAGGTTACCATTTTCCGTATACAATGTATTTTGAGAGTGGTGTACTGGCAGCATGAAATTTGAAAGTGCTGCTGCCAGTATATTATGTGTCCCCAGAGAGTGATGTAGTGGCAGCAAGAAACTTGAAAACACTGCTGCTAGTAAACCCACTACATGTACTGTGAGAGTGGTGTACTAGAAGCAAAAAAATTAATGCTCCAGCCAGTAAGCCCACTATACACCGCTCTGCCAGTACATATACGTAATAGGGCTTACTGGCAGCAGCATTTTTCAGTGTCTTGCTCCCAGTATACCACTCTTACATTACAATAATGGAATTACTGGCAGCAGAGTTTCTAAGTATCTTGCTGCCAGTACACCAGTCTTACAGTGTAAATATTGGGGCTTACTGACAGAAGCATTTTTAAGTTTTCTGCTGCCAGTACACTACTCTCACCGAGTCACTGTCACATAATGGGGCTAAATGGCAGCAGCGTGTGTACGTGTTTTTCTCCCAGCAGGCCCACGCCACTCTTGCAGTACTTTTAATAGGGTTTGCTGGTGTCAGTGTTTTTAAGTCTCTTGTTACAAGCATGTTTTGTGCTGGCAGTAGCATCTGCCTTTTTTTTTTTACCAGGATGACGTTAGAAACCACGAACAATAAATAACAAAAAAAAGCCTTTAAATTTTTCTGAAAGGCTGAAGAACGAGTATCACACTTCAAAATTACGCGTTTTTAACCGGTTGCGTCTTCCAGATGTAATGTATGCACTAATATTGTTGTCCGTAACGTGTGAATACATATTGTTTCTACCAGGAGCGACATAAAAGAGGGTCTCGTAGGGCGATATGGAATGTCCATGATAACCATTACCGCATGTTCCATGTCTCGATCAGGGTGATCGCAACCCCATGCGGCCTGTTGCGGAATGACTGGTCATAGCTATTTTCTGGAATAATCCGCGATACACATACTCTGCACAGGTTTTAACCCAATAAGTAGGTGCAAAAAAATGCCGCTTGCGCTGCGATTACGTTAGACACGCATGCAATAATGTTCTCAGCGAAGCAGACTGCTACTTAAAGCCGAGGTCGACTGGGGTGAAATCGCGCGTCACCTCCTGACTCAAAGTCAGTTCATGCGTGTGCTGGAAAGTTGACGCCTTTTAACGCTGCTTTGGTTAAATAGATTGTAGCCATGTTGAAACAACTGGCCTGGATTAGTAAAACGAACCCCCACAGTTTCTATCGGAAGACCTTGTGACAAGGGATGGTTTGCGCAGCAAAAGTTATGACATGGACACTCCCACATCTTACGAACATGTGTATGCAGTTGTTAGCTCCGGGGTCTACGGACATAAGCTCACCCGGAAACAATCTAGCTACTCAGCTAGTACCTGAAGACTGCTTAAAACATAGGCTACTTGCCATCTGAAATAAAACAACAGAAAAAATAAATTGCACACCGGAATGTAGGCCTAATCATATGTAGGCCAATTACATAATTAACTTTTACGAAAGTGTAAATACAAGAGACACAAATCATGACTTGATAATAATTTCTATTAAAAAATATTCAAAACACACACTCTTAACTATTATAAAAAATGTGGAACGAATTGTCCAGGGACATACTGTGGGGCAAATTACCCACACGAAACGTCTGGACGAATTGTCATGTTACCATTCAGTGTACACACTGCTGTGGCCTCGAGTTACTTCCAGCTCCTGCTGCTCAATTGTTACCCCCCCCCCCCCAACCCCTCCCTTTCCCAGTTCACCACCATTAAAGTGGTACTATCTCTGATTGAAAACCGTTCACAAATAGAATTAAAAACACTGGTAACTGGTGTTAGAATCTCTCGTCATCAAACAGTTGAGATGAACGGAGTCCCGCTCATGAACATTGCATCCCCCAGCTACCCCAACATCAACCTGCTGGTTAGGCCTGAACTTGGCGCGGCCCTGAACAGAGAGTGAGCAGTCCACAGTTCCACCGACAGATCTGTGGTCCTGCTGACGTGCGCGAGCGTTGAAATTTGGATTCCACTAAAGACGATGTGATGTAAACAAACTTTTTCGTGGTTTTGGCGTTATTCTGAAGAAGGATTGGAGTTCTCCAAAAATTTAATTGTTGAGCTGTGTTTGTTCTACGTTGGTTGTATTGTGTTGTTGCTTTGGAGATGTACACAAATACCCTGTTGCCACCTAGCAGTTTTACTTCTGGTGTAGTACTGGTGAGTAAGTGGAGGTGAACAGGGAGGGTGAGGCAGGGCTTGGGTGCTGGAGGAGAGGGAGGGGTTTCCAGAGGTCTTGCTCGGAGCAATCTTTTGAATCAGATCTTGTATCCGTTTCGGTATTGGACTCCCTGTATTCTTACTCCTTTGAATCGTCTTGGTAGGTAAGTCATGTTCGCTCTTGGTCGATCTGCTTGTGGCTGCTTTTATTTATGGTTGATTCCTTCTGTTCAGGCTTTCTTGGGGGGGCCGGCGCCGAGAATGTCCAGATTTGTACAAGATTCCACTTCCAGTGTGGGTTGGTTTTCGGTAAGGTGGGTAGGAGATTTGGTGGCTTTTTCTGGTTAATTTGACGTCAAGGAATGTAATTTCACCACCTTTTTCGTCCTCATGCGTAAATTGTAGTGATCATTCCACGAGTTAGGGCTTTGAGCCATGGATGTTTTCCAAGACTCAAAGTTAAGACTTCTAAAAAATGCCTTGGTTTCTGGGGAACACAGGAACACATTCCCCTGCTCCACCCCTCCAATGGTTGCCAGGTGTTGAAGACCAGGGTCGGACTGAGCAACCTCGGGCCTGGGTGGGTAGGATTGGGTAAGGATTGTATTCAGCTAGTGGGTCTGGGGGAGCGCTATAAGCCCTCTCAGCGGAGTACGGGGCAGAGCCCCGGAAGCTAACACATTTCAATGGATATCATTGCCATATCTGGCCAGTAGATAAACCTTTTTGCCGGATTTTTAATTCACGATTTATAGAGGTTTACCGATTTTCCTTGGATTTGCAGTTTATTTTTTTGAGTGGACAGATTAGATGACAAGGCTTCCCTCCCCATTTCCCATCTAACCCTCCTTCTCCCCCCCCCCCCTCCCACACACACACGCACACACATACACAAATAGTGATAATGTGACGTCAACACTCCAGATACCATTTTTCCAAACAACAGTAATAAAAAATCTAACTTGAAAACTTTTTTTTAAATTAATTTTGGTTTCATTTCAACTGATCTTTTTTTTTTTAACTGAGCGATGTACACAACACCTTTATTAAAAACAGAGGAAAGGCATCCATGTTTGTCACTAATAAATTGGATTCGTGAAAGATGCAAATTAAGCTTCACAAAATTATGTTTATTAAGTTAAAGTTGTTAATAAAATGTACATATTAGATATATTGCAGAATATCCGTCTAAAGGTTTGGCTTCTTCAACATCATATGTTTGTTACTGATAGCTGCTGATAAAAAAAAAATTGCCCAGCATCTTCCTTAACTCGTTCATTTAACTGCTTGAATTGCTTTTAATATAACACTGCCTCACCTTTTACGTAATTTATTTGTTTTAGTATTGACAGTGTCAGCATTAAAACTAGGTCTTTGAATTATCAGTTAAATAAAGAAAAATATAAAAATTCCAGGAAATTTCATTAGCCTACAGTTTGCTGAACAGAAATTATTTCAAGAAGTGAAATGTGCTTTGTAATTAGCCTAGCTAAATTTTACTAAGCCACGAAGATTATTATGAATTGTAGTTACTGAATAAAAACAATACGGTCGTAGGTTTTCATTTTGTGGTCATGGTGATTTAGCGGTGGTAGTGTTTGGCTTAGCTGCCTGATGCAGCTGGTCTGATCGGCAACTATAAATTGTGTCTTTTCTCTTAGGAAAATTAGGTGTAAGCAATTATCATGAAATTTCAGCAATTCAGAGATTTATTTTGGCCTATTCTGTACCTCCCATGATTGGAGATTTCATGGGTCGAATTCTTCTGCTTAGTAAACCAAAATTATGTGACGGCTGTTTTGTCAGACTTACCTATCAATTGGCACATCACGTGTGGTGACATTTTGTAAATTTACCGACAAGGTATTTCAATTTCTGAAGGCCAACTACCGTGATTTATTTTGACTGTACAGTGTACATCTTTATTAATAAAATCGAGTTGTCGCGTAGGATGGACGGCAACGAGACGGCCACAAGACGGCCGCAAGTAATTGATAGAGCACATATCCGTTTTCATTGTCGGATGAGCCCGCTCGCCCTCTTGCTGTCGAGTTGTCGCGTAGGATGGACGGCAACGAGACGGCCGCAAGTAATTGATAGAGCACATATCCGTTTTCATTGTCGGTCGCTCGCTCTTTTTCTTTGCTACCGTGGCAAGAATGAACCCGCTCGCCCTCTTGCTGATTGTTGAAGCTTCGTTTGTTTAATCCTCCCTTACAGTGTCTCCAATGCCTATTTATTTATTTCCGGTGTACAAAGGCGTACTTATTATTTCACATGCACAAAGGCGTATTTATTTATTTCACATATACAAACGCGTATTCCAACCATTTTGGCAGGAAAGAAACATATGTAATGTAAGTGTATGGACTCTGGAACAAGGGATACGCTGAATGAGGGACTGAACCAAACGAAAAACACCCTTTCCTAGCCAGGGTACGCAAACACACATAGACGGGATACACGCATTCCGTAAGAAACACATGACGAACGAAATCGTCCCAGTGTTTTTAACGGTGCATCAAACACCACCCGTGCGTAGCACGGGCTTCCGCTAGTAGCGTAATATATTTAACTTTTGTAACTTTTTTGTCAGCACCAGCGCGTAACAAAACTTTCTTTCATGTTTTCTGAACACTTTTCCGTCCTAGTTTATGCTTGTATTTAACATGATGTTCACGATGCCAACCGCACAGCTGATGAGGAGGCATAAGGGGATAATTTCTCCAACTCAAGGCAGGGCCGTAGAGAGAAATGATGGCGCCCAGGACAAAATTCTTGGTCAGGGGCCCTCCGCCAACCTCTTTTCTTTCACTTTCTGGGACAGGGCCCCCGCTTTTGGGCAAAGGTACCAGAGCCCGGGACAAAATGTCCCCCTTGTCAATGGGCCTGTAAATGGGTCTGACTCAAGGTACATCAAGAGAAGGCAAACACTGGATTTTATTTAGGAAGCATCTCCTTCTATGTGTCACCTGCTTGATCCGATTAAAATCTGGTAATTTCAGCAACATTCTAATAAGCCGTATGGTAAGAGAGCCAGAAGTACGCAGGGGACTGGGAGGGATAGGGGAAATAAGCACATTTCTCTTTTCTTTCTCTTTCTCTATTCCCAGAAAACACGGAAAAAGTGAAGGTTAATGGCATAGCCACAATCTGAACTGAAAAAAACAAAAAATAATGCAAGGAAGAAGCGGCCGGGTGGCGATCGCCACCCAGGCCAGTCCGAGCCTGTTGAAGACGAACTTGTCAAAAAAAGAGAATGCGTTAAACTAGCCTTTTCTTTTAACATAATTATTTTCAGAACATCATCCACAGGTAGACTGAGTCATAAGTAACGTTTACGTTGCGGTGAAGGGGTGAGTCAGATTATTTTGGACCGGGGGGGGGGGGGGGGAAAAAAATTTTAATTTACCGCCCGGGGGGTGGGAAAAAAAAAAATTAAATTTTTTTTTTTTTTTTTCCCCACCCCCCCCCCCCCCCCCCTCCAACACCAAGTGTGTTAACAACAAAGGTAGGTGCGGGCTCAAGATTTTTTCTAGACCTCGAGTGTCATGAAAAATTATAGGTCACATTCCCATTTGGTGCAACGACCTGCATCCTCTCCACCCCCAACACCAAGTCATAAAGCATGTTCAAAAAGAAGGTGGGTTAAACATTAAAAGTAGGGTAACGCAGTTGTTAGAGTAAAAACAAGATGCTGAATTGTCATAAAATGTGAGTCCGTTTTGTCATAAAATTAGAAAAAAATGTGCGATTTAGGCGTGGGAGCTCTGCAGCAGAAAATCTTTAAAAAAATCAAGGTCCAGATAACTAGGGCCTAACAAAAAAAAATGGCATGCTTCAGAACCCGACCGATCCTAACTTGACGTTCCTACGTGCATATTGTGAGGAAAAAAAATTCCAACGAAAGTATTCAGCTTCAGACTTTCACTAATACATAGATGAGCTAAGCACGATACAGTGTGTATTTTGTATGCATAACATGCTTCACTGTAGGCCTGTATTATAAATTAAAAAACAAAATCCTTTTCCTATGTACCTACCGATTATTTTTTCGCCAACGTTCCGCGAAGCACACCATTTTTTCAGTTATAAATGAATTTATCAGATCGTAACACCATATACTATGGCTAATGCCTATCATTGTTTTTGTTATTAATGCTGACAGTACGGGCATGTTTTACGTTTGACAGAGAATACGGTGTTACGATTCGAATGTTTAATGTATTGCTGAATTTTTTTACCCTCCTGGCCTCCTGTTGGTAAAAGGAATAGTAGTACTCACAGTAGTAATGTAAGGTAAAAGCGGATTTGAATAGACTTTTTAAAGCTGGAATTTAGTTAACATCCATCATTTTCTTTCCAGCAATAACATAACCTGTTAGGCAAGTGAATTAACTTCAGCTATGTCATAGCTGGTAACTACTTAAATTCACTAAATTTTGGCATTTAATTTTAGCAACTCACCACGCCTTTTCCAAAATGAAGAAGCGCATTGCACTAAACGAGGATGCTGTTTTGCTAGACGTGTCGCCAGAAGGTTTCGCCCTCTTTGCCTTGCAGCTGTATCCCTTACTCGATGAACAAATGATGTATATACAAAAGCAGTTTAGTGGACAGTTTGATGACTTGCGGGGCATGATCACTTTGCTGAAGACACCTGACTACAGCATTTTAGCAAGGGTAAGTGAGTTTATTAATTTTTTTAATGTTTTATGTTAACTTTTTTTTTTTTTTTTTACTTATTTAGCCGTGTTACTAAGTTCTGCAGATCATTCTAGAGTTTTGTATTACCAAATCAATCTGTTTGCTTTTGCATAATTAGTGTAACCTCTGTTCTTTAACAGGCAAGGGCACTCCTAAACTGGAACCGGAAAACTATATTCTGCTCAACCTGTGGCAAACAAAATACTCGCAACAGTGCAGGATCTCAACGAACTTGTCCTGACTGCCACTCTGTTCAGTATCCATTGGTAATTATCATATCATTATCATTACCTTACTGTTTCAGTCATGATTTCCAGTAACTTTTATGAACTACCACATGTGAGCTGGCACAGAACCAAAATATTATCAGGGGGAAAAAATAGAAAAACGAGGAGTGTATGTGGCCAATCATTGTATGGGGTGCATTTTTTATTATGCTGCATTTATGTCAGACGGCACAGCAACATTGCGCATGTGCTTGGCAACCCAACATTTATCATGCTATGCCCCATTAGCAGGTGTGAGCAACCCTTCCTAATGTCAATCCAGTAGCAGTCGCCACTTGGCCAGTAGACCTTACAAAGCACTCGCCATTTCAAAATTTTTACTCGCCACGTACCAAATACGTCTTGTATGATGAAAGGTTTCTCTAATTTATGTATTAACAAAATTGTGCAATTTTCTTAAACTCCAGTATTAATGCAGAAAATCCAGTTATATAGCCCTTATAAATCTGAGCATAACGCCGCAAACCGTTCGTCTCTAACTTATACGGTTCCAGAGATACCTCTTTTTTAGTGACATGCTCTGTAGCTAGTCGCCGATTTGGCGGGTAAGGCTAAATTCCAAGTCGCCAACTGTTGATTTCCGCTCGCCAAATGGCGAGTGGCGACCGACATTGGGAAGGGTTGGGTGTGAGCCACACCAACATCTGTTTGTTTGTGCTGTGTTCTATTATAAATGGTTGCTCATGTATTTGTTGATTTTGTTATTGTTACTTTGACTTTGGCATGTAAAACATTTTGATTTGTTGAAAATGATAGTTGGATCTGTCATCCTGTCTGTGAATATGAAGCTCTTTGAAATTTTCGAAGCTACCGCTGCGCTTCTTCCTCAACAAGTGGTGTCAACGGTGATGCAGTTTTGTTTTACCCAGGAAGCATGTCAGCAGTGCTACTGTATACTCCCGGTGTAAGTTTATTGTAGTATATCAGTGGCATGCGATTTAGGTTCCCTAGATAGTGAGTGGGGCCTGCTTGTTACGAGTTGCCCCGCCGTCGAAGCAACGATCGCCTCAAGCCACCAAGATGTTTCAGTACACCTATACCAGGGGCGTACAGTTGCATTGCCGACATGCTTCTGGGGTCCATTAAAAGAGGCTCACAGTGGGTGCTATTGATACCACTTATTGAGCACAGAAGCAGTTTCAAAAATTTCAAAGATCGTCGTATTCACGGACTGGTGAATAGATTCCCCCTTTATCATTTTCAACATAAATTCAACCAAGCGAAATAAATATATTTTCACAATTATGGTTTTAAAACAACGGACCCAAAATTAGCTTTGATGACTCATTGTAGCACAGGAAAAGGTAACACTTTTTCAAAACGAAGGAAGGGAAACATTGTTTCCGCTTATTTTCGACAAGCATAAAAACACAACGTCGCTTCTCTCTTCAGGCACTATACACTGTGAGATGGTCTAAGTTACATTTCGTTGCTCATGCAACTGATGGTGGTCGTTTTCATCGCGTTGCGGCTGGCAACCACTGATCTTTAAAGGCCGTTTGGGAGCGAAGCTTCAGGTGGCTTCCCATTTTATTGCAGCAGAGAAGATAGGCGTGGTAGTTGGAGATGGTGGGGCAGGCTGGGGGCTGGATGTTCATGAGAAGAATTTGTGCAATTTCAGAGTGAATGATGGCGATGGCCTCCAAGGCTCTCGAATGCTTTTCACGGTTGGAGTTGGGAGTGGATCACCGTCTTAATCTGTTCCCATGCTATCTCATGTTCAGTAGATTCATGGTGCATGACCACCCCATTGTCTTTGTCTCCAGACCTGGTGGCCTGGTAGCCAAAAATTATCGGAAACAACATTTCCGTTCCTCCTATTTGAAAACCGGTACCTTTTCCTGTACTACAACGAATAACGAATTTCAAAGTAAGGAGCCATACACAAATTTAGCTTTGATGAGGCACCCTTTACTAACACATTCGTTTACTACTGTCTCCAGAATTTTTTCCGAGTTTTGTTGTTTACCAATGTATGTGCATCTGACTTAGCAGTAGAGTGGTAGTGATGGAAATGTGCTATCCCTATATTTCTATTTTTGTTGTAGTTGAGATGGTCAAGAGATGTATTAGTGGATCTATTCCAAACTGACGGGCAAATGAATGTAGACACAGCATTCCATGTTGCTCCTCTTTATTGTTTGCAGATGAGTCCTGTTGTGATTGTTGTTGCGTGGCATGGTACCCAATGTCTGCTCGTAAGGCAACCACGCCATCCCCCGGGCATGTATACTGCTATTGCAGGCTTTGCTGAAGCGGGTAAGTCAGTGGATTTTGAAATTACTTTACACCACATAAATAAAAAGTGTTATATTTTTCACATGAGTACTTTTTTGCTAGGTGAAACACTAGAAGAGACAATTCACCGTGAAGTTGCCGAGGAAGTTGGTCTCGAAGTTGAAAGTATTGAATACGTATCATCACAACACTGGCCTTTTCCCGTCTCCTCGTTGATGATTGGCTGCTTGGTAACTGTCAGACCTGGCGAGGTAATACAAGAAAAATTAATGATATCTTCAATTTCCGTTCACCTCTTTGTGTAGCTGTCTAGCAACCTTCATTCTCATCATCATATCATATATGGGTGTGGGGAGATGGGGAGGACTTGTTTACTGCTAAACATCTTGCACTCAGCAAAACTGTATAATTAATTCGGAGAAATTGTAGATTCTTTGTCAAATTGTCATCTTCACGACACTAAACAAGAATAATTAAAGTGATGAACTGAAACTAGCTTTAAAGTAATGACTAAGGTTGCACCCATACCAACTTTACCGATCCCATACCGATCCGGTTTTAACCAATTTTGCCGATACTGGTACCTACATCCAAAATTTTATCCCCAATTTTTCATCAATGGTGTAATTTTCTGCAAAAGTCCAATAATTATTAAAATTAAAAAAAGCTTAAATAGTAATTCACAGTTAAAACCTACCTAGGAAGATACTCGGTGATTTTCTGCGCAAAATGCCGCGAACCGCATGTCATAATCTCTAACGGTTCCAGAGTTATCGATATTTTCGCGAAAGTCGCCGATACCGATACCGCAAATATCGGCAATCGACCCGATCCAGTGTTGGTATCGGTGCAGCCTTAGTAATGACAATTCCTCATATTTGCTCAGCATTGCACAATGCAACAATGCCTTCCAAACCGCGAATCCAGACTTGTGTAACTCTCTAATATTAGAGACAGTTTGGCACTGCCAAAACACAGCAAAACCTTGGACAGTTTTCCAAAAGTAACTTGTCGCAGATGTGGCGTTACATTCTTGGTTCACCTAACTTGGCCATGACATAAGGTGTACCTAAGTTTCCAGGCATTTTAACTGTGCTACAGTCGCCATGTCCAGATTCCAAAAGTTTTTGCAACCATGCCCCTTTAGCAGATACAACTGTTACTAACGATCAGTCTCCTTACCAGCTACCCCTCCAGCTGCAGGGTCTAACCAAACCACCTAGCCCATACAAGTCCATCCTCAAGTGCTAAAGCCTTGGCAAAACTTCAGCCCCACAACTACCAATTAAGGAGTTTGGTGCACCATTGCTCTGGAGAGACTACCATGATTTTGGCTCCCACGCCCAAGGTTTGGTCGCCCTGGCAGATTCGAGAACAATTGCTCATCCTCGTGGCCTCTACTGAGCCGCCACTTAAAGGTAGCAGTTTGGGTCGCTACTGCTTGAGCCGCATGCCCTCAGGTGCTTCCCATGCCTGGGTTGCACAGTATCAGACTGGCTTGCACTGGCAGGGTTCGCACAAGTCTTAAATTCCTTTAAAAGTCTTGATTTTTAAGGACTAAATTTAAGGCCTTAAAAAAAGTCTGGGATTTCAGCATTGTCGTTGATTGGTCTTAAAAAGTCTGGAATTTAAAGAACTTACTGTATTAAAATGTCATTGTGTACATACTATAATTAGTAAGTTGGTTTTGCTATTAAACTTCAATTTAACTGGAAGTTGTATGTTCAGGGGGTCAATGAACTTTCAAATGCCCCAGTAATTGAACAAAAATTGCCCTGTAATATTAGAAAAAATTCAAAATTAACGATGGTTGTATTTATTATTATTATTATTATTATTATTTAATTCAAGGACGGTAGCCTTCCACAGGCCATCTGCCCTACAAATCAACAACAAAGCAAAGTCAAAACAACAAAACGCACCTTAACTCTAACACAATTGACCTGGACCGAAACGACCAGTTGCCTCCAAAAAAGCCACTACTGCCCGTAAACGCTTGTCATTGCGTGACCCCCATATGAGGGTGCACACCCAAAAGGGCCACCACATCCAAGTGGGATGATGGTTGTAGTGTTGGTCGGAAACAAATACCAAAACAAATACTAAAATTATAACAATAGTTCATGTAGTCCTTGTGATGTAGGGCTCAAAGTAGTGCAACAATCAGATCAACAATAGCAAAATTGGAATCCTAAATGCAGGAAAATGGAGCCAAATTTGCGCAACTTTGATGCTACAACCAGCATTTGTTTATATTTGCGTTTCTACTTGGATAGTATGTTAACTACATATTTTAGAAGGCAGTTTTTTTTTTTATCAAATATATCAACATGAAACATGAATTAAGCTTGAATCAGAGGGAAAAAATCCATAATTTTTTTTTATTAATACTATATCAACAAAACACATTTTCCGATAAAGTTTGTTGGTTACTAATTTATAAATTTACTTAAAAAAATCGTGTGATTTTACAACACGATTTAAAATTTGGCCTTAAATTTCAGCGTGCTGTGCCTTAAAAAGTCTTTTAAAAAAGTCTTTAAGTTTAGTAATTGTGAAGCCGTGCGAACCCTGACTGGTCTACGCTCTGCCTCGTCGTGCACCCACATGAGATGGGATACACTACCATCACCGCTTTGGTCCGGCTACTGCCCCCGTTGGCCACCCACAAGGAGCGTTCTCCCGTGCACCACTCTGAGGTGGAGGTCGGTCAGTTTTGCCCAGGTCCTTTCCATAACAATGGGAATCTCGATATTGCACGAAGCTACTACAAGAACAAAAGCGAAAGTCGAAATGAAATACAGTAACATGATGCGGGGAAGCAATCTGTCACTTCGAAAGCAACTTGACACCTGTGAATCAAGCTGAAACTGATTAAAACAGAAGTTTCTTACTCATTTCATAGAGAAATTGCATCCCACTTAGAAACAATCTGCAGCATTCCGTGCAACTTTGCGCTGCATGGAAGCTTTACATGTGAAAGAGATGAAGACGAAAAGTGCACCAACCGGACAAAATATTAAAATAATAAAAAAAAAACCAGAAGAAAATATGAGGTGCTTACACTTAATTCAATTCAATGAATGTCGATAAGAAACTAAGTCAACGAGTGAAGACAACTAAGCAGAAAGATGAATAATTCTTACACCAAATGAGCTGAAAGGACAACTAACACCATTACTTGTCAACCATAAGAAGTAACTGTCAGAAGAAATGGACAAGCCTTCAACCATGAGAAATGGTAACTATTCTATTTCCAAGGATGGCTTGGCTCTCGCAACCAGTTTTGGTTTCAAATCTGAAGCCATTTTCCGAATTGGATTCCTCTCATCTCGATGCTTCTACAGGCTGACTTCACAACTGTCATCTTTTTAAGGATGTCAAACCCTACACAGCCCCCCCGCCTTCCTCCCCACCCTTGAAGAGAATTTGGATTCTGCATGTCATGTGATGTTCGGAAGGACAAACCAAAAAAATAAGGAGGGAGTTGGGATGTGCTCTCTTCTTCTTCCTCTTCTCACGTCTTCTGCAAGATAGCGAAAACATCCGTTCTCCACAAGAAGCCTTTGTAATGGTTAATGAACATGGCTCCAAGCCGCTTAGGAAGAGCCCCTTTCCATCTGTGACCCCCAGGCCTCAAAGGAAGACTGCGACGTCAAGCACGTTTTTTTTCTCTTGCCGCCCTCACTCATGTTTCTCTCGACCTGCCCGGCAGTCTGTTGCAAGCCCTCGATTGTGCAGCTTCCACTACACCTGCGGCTCCTCCTGGACCATTCATGGCTGCGACTTTCACTGGCTTTCCGTCTGCTTTTAAGGAGAAGACCTTCAATGAACTTCGTGTTTTCAATTCACGAAAACCTGGAACCCATCCATACTAATTACTTCACTTCCTTTACTTCACTTCAAAGGACATATATTTGAAGTTAAAGTTAAAAATGAAACCCGATCAGACAAGGAAATTCAAGTCTTCAGAGCCAAGCAAGGAATGTAGTCAAGCTTCTGCTACCCCTAATACAGCTTTTTTGGACCTCACGATCAGCTGCTGCTCTCGGACCTGTTTTTCTACTTCTGTTTTTCAACGAGTGTGAAACGCCGAGATTAACGAGCTTTTGAACGTGCTCATGATAAATGGAAACCCGCCACGCCTGTTGCACGTGCTGAATGCTTGTTCAACTGATGACTGGTTCGTCGCTGCCACACCCGAAGGAAACTTCAGTTATGTCCACAGATGGCTTGACCATTCCTCGGTCAAAGACTTCCCTAGATCCTAGAAACGTTAACGTTCTCCTTCCCGCATTCCTGACCATGGACCACAGAAAAATTCTCATTTTCACCGCTCTACCAGAATCGACAGCCGTCTCACATGATCAAGTCTTTTTTTCAAGTTTTGCTCATTACTGTAATGTTCGTTTACCTGCTTTTAGGTTCCAATTCATAGGACGCGATAGTAACTTGTTGATTCATTCGCTGGAACAATGATGATGTTTACTTGGCTTTATTTACGCCATAACCAAACTACAAGTACACACAGCGCCGCTGCGGTCACTATTGCTACTAACTCATGCACTGATCTTTACAACAAAGCATTCGGCTAATGCCGGCGATCAGTACATGACACATTTTTTTTTATAAAAATAATGAACAAATTTAACTCAATTTACTGACTTGCCATCTTTGGTACCCGGTAGAATCATGCCTTAAAAAAAAGATTATTATAATTAACATATCTAGCCGCCACTGTCCTGACTATGTAAAGCCCCCCCAATTTCCCCCAGTTCTTTACAGGAAATACTCGCTCAGTTTGACAGGGGTTTGAACCACCCGTCCAGATCTTGTGATGACCGGTTCTGCACCACCTACAACGGGTTTTATTGGAACTGCCCGTTGTCAGGTGTGGGACCGGGAGAGAGTTGGGTTCCTCGCTCAACAGGTCGTCTGGGCAGCTGATAATGGTCATCTGCAGTCATTTCTCGCCTTGTTCCTCCTGTGTCGTCATTTGCTGGAACCAAACGAAGGTGTTTCCTGTTTCGTCTTAGAACGGCGCCAGCCATCATTTGGATCATGTAAGACCTGGGGTACGGCACCACACGAACGATGGTTGCTGGTTGCCAGGTCTTGTCTCTCAGCACTCTCACCGAGTCGCCTTCTTTGAGTTTCTGCAAGGGTTTGTATGCTGGTCAGCATACTCCTTCTGCTTGGCTGCATTCTCCTGCATTCGCTGCTTCTCTTGTCTCATCGACCATTTGGGGTTTAACTGATTTGGCAGCGCACGCATGTACTCCTAACTCTTCATCTTACTGCTCCGTGTCGCCAGTGGTCATTGGATCTCTCGACAAGGTGTCGGGAGCTTGCATGTCTCTTCCTGGAACGTACTGTAATCTTTGTTGATAGCGTTGTAGCCTTAGCACAAGTCTTTGCATACGAGGTGATATCTTCTCAAATGGTTTGTTCACAATCACAATTAACGGTTTGTGATCGGTTTGGACTGTCACTTTCCGTCCATAAGTATATAAATGAAACTTTTCCACTCCGTACACAACTGCAAGAAGTTCTTTTTCAATATGAGCATATCGGTTTTGTGTCGGTGTCAAAGTCAACGACGCATAGGTCAATGGTCTCTCGGTTTGTTTTATTGTGGCTCCCAAGCCATAAGGACTCGCGTCAACAGCCAGTACTATTGGAGCCTTCGGGTCGTATATAGCCAGTGTCGGTGCATCTGCTATTTGCGTCTTCAAACTCTCAAAGTCTTGTTGGGCTTGTTTTGACCAGTTCCACTCGCCTTTTTTCAGTAAGGATAGTAGATACACTGCTTTCGTCGACAGGATTGGTATGTACCTTGCAACGTACGTCACCATTCCCATAAACCTCATCAGTTCTTTTGCTGTCGTCGGTGGTTTCAGCGCTTCAATTGCCTCTACTCTGGCTGGTAGGATCTTTATTCCCCCTCTTGATATTAAATGTCCCAGGTATTTGACTTCTTCCTTGGCGAGTTGTAATTTGTCTTTTTCACACTTGAAATCATATTCCCCGAGTCCTTCTAGAACGGCTCGCAGATTCTTGTTATGCTTCGCCACCCCCTTGCCTTTCACTAAACGGTCATCTTGGAAGTCCACGATTCCTTCAAGTCCCTGGCACATGTGCATCATGACTTCCTGGAATGCTTCAGGTGTGAAACTTACCCCGTAAGGTACTTTCAAAAATCTGTAGCGTCCAAACGGTGTTGTTATTGTACATAGTTTGGAGCTTGGCTCGTCCAACTGCATTTGTAGAAACGCTCGTCTTCCGTCGATCACTGTAAAAGTGTCTGCATCTCCAAGCTTGGCGAATAGTTCCTCAAGTGTTGGCATTTGTAAGAGAGATTTTTTAGTTGCATTGTTGAGATGCCGTGGATCCATGCAGATTCGAACCTCTCCATTCGCCTTCACCTTCACTACAACAGGATGCACCCAGTCAGTTGGTTCGGTGACCCTCATAATAATTCCTAGATTGACCATGTTGTTTAGTTCCTTTTCAACTTTATCCATTAAGGCTAGAGGTATTTTTCTAGGCGCACTGATTACTGGTGTTGCCTCCTGCTTTAGTTTGATAGTGTACACAAATGGTAGTTTTCCCATTCCGGTGAAAACATCCTCGAATTCCTTGATTAGGCTTTCAAGTGTGTCCTGTGCCGTTTCCACTAGGTTCAGGTTTGTGCGACTAATGAGGCCCATTTTATTTGCATCAGCACCACAGATTAGTATAGGCCCTGGTACATCCGCTACTTGAAATTGCAATTTATACTGTTTGTTTGCTACTTGACAAGTTAGCCTACACTGTCCAGTTGCCCTGACTTTTTTTCCACAGTACGTTACTAGTGTCACTGGTGAGTGGTCTAGCTTGGGTTTATTTTCCCATTTTTCTCATAGGCATGACATTTGGTCTGGAACCTGTGTCCATTAGTGTACTGAGTTCATGACCATTTATGGTCATTGTTTGATGCCAGTCCTCTGTCCCTGGGCCTACTGAATTTACTTGACTTACACACCCAATCTCAATGTGTTTCCATTTTCGGTCTCCCCTTGAACAGATCTTACTGCTTTCTTGCTCTTGCACGCACGGGCAAAATGATTTTTCCCTTTGCACAGATCACACTCTTTTCCCCATGCTGGGCACTGCTTTATAGGATGAGTTTTTACACATCTCCCACATGCTCTATCCCCTTTTTTCTCACCTTGTGAATTCTCAGGACTTGCATTGTATTTTTTGTTATTAGTCCAACTCTTATTAGAATTTTTTCCTTGTTTCCAGTTTTGTTGATTTCGTGCGCCTACAGCATTGGTTTCAGCTGTCATTGCTCCATCCATTGTTGCTGTGTGGCGTTTGGCAACTTCTGCTGCTCAGCAAGCTTGAACTGCGTCTGCTAAAGTCAACTGTGCTTCCCGTAATAATCTTTGCCTTACTGTCGAATCCTGAATTCCTCTCACTATCTGGTCACGAATTAGAGAGTCTTTGAGTTCCCCAAAGTCACAATCGTTTGCTTTAGTTTTGAACTTCGTTACAAATTCGTCGAACGTCTCACCATCTTTTTGTAGAATCGAAAAAAACGTGTAGCGTTCGTACGTGACATTTTCGTAAGGTTCATAGTAGTCTGTGAATGCTTGCAAAATCACTTCTACTGCCAAATCATCTCCCGTTTCGGTAAAAGTCATTGTATTATACAATTCCATGCCAATTTCGCCTACCAGATTCAACAATGCTCCCCTCTGCTCAGCAACCGTGTCCCGGCTCAGCTTTGCTGCGAGAGCATAGTTTTCAAATCCTTGCCGCCAATTTCTCCAGCTTTCCGCTGGCGATGCGGTTGGTTGAAATGTTGATGGTGCGTTTAATTTTGGCATTTTACCGTACGTTTAGAGAGTTCAAAATGAGTGGGTTCTTTACTCTGACACCATGTAATGTTCGTTTACCTACTTTTAGGTTCCAATTCATAGGACGCGATAGTAATTTGTTGATTCATTCGCTGGAACAATGATGATGGTTACTTGGCTTTATTTACGCCATAACCAAACTACAAGTACACACAGCGCCGCTGCGGTCACTATTGCTACTAACTCATGCACTGATCTTTACAACAACGCATTCGGCTAACGCCGACGATTAGTACATGACAATTACACAACGTTGTCTCCTCGCAGGTACGCTGATGAATTGGCGAAAGCGAAAACAACGGAAACGAAAGCAACTTATGCGAAAGTGAAAGTGATGATGTTAACCACCACACTTGACAAAGAAACAAAAGTGAAAGACTATGAAATTAAAATGAATAAGAAATGGATACGAAAGCATAAGGATATGGAAACGAAGTGGATGCAAACGCGAAAGTGAAAAGACATGGAATTGAGACGGAAGACTAAGTAGGTGTGAAAGCGTTCGACTTCCCTACGGTCAACTGATCGCTAAAACACGCCAAGAATAATAAAAATGAAATCAAAAGCCCTAGACACTTCAAAACATAACACTCAATGTCAATTCGCCATCTGAGGTTAAACTCGGCTTTGGAACAGCTCCTGCTCGTTTGGTTTCAGCTCTTGTTCTCAGACATATAATTCAACTTCAGTGAAAGCTCCCCGTCTCGCCTCTGTCAATAACGGGCCATCTGAAGGCAGTTGCAACTATGTCAGCAAAAGGATTGACCGAAGTTTGTCCAGAAAATTTTACAGCATTCCTAAAAGTGAATGATCACCTTGTCACATTCCTAACACCAGAAGACTAAGGGGGGAAATTTTTGTCAACTTCATTTCTTTACTGTAACGACAGTCGCCTAACACTGTCGAGTCAAATTTCAAGTTCCAGCGGCCGTTTGAAGCATTACGCAACTCAGGCTGTTGTCATGACGAAAACAAAATCGAGTAGCAGAGACTTTAATAAAGTGAAAGCGAAAGGAAAACTGTTCCCAGTAAATGATACGAAAGCAAAAACACCATACAAATAACAAAACCGGAGTAAATACGAAAACTAAAGCGGATGTAGTCAACTCCAGAAATTTTTATAAGGTGAAGCAGTAGGAACCGAGAATGCTAACAAGGTTATGACGTTAACATACTTATGACCAAGAATGTAACCTACCTATAACGTCATACAGGAAAGCTGCACCACTTCATGAGTCTGCATCCACCCTAGTAATGATCCCTAGGGATGTACCTGACACCCTGCACGTATGGTATTTTTCTAGCTTTCGTGTTATACCTCGAGTCCAAACACTGGCTCTGGCTGGTAGACGTCTCCTTCACCCAAAATTCAGCGCCTTGAAACTACACGGGTAGTTTTTTTTTACTTTTCATTGGACTTTTCAACGAGGCAGGAATTTTGGAAGGGCAAGTCATTAGAATTGCAAGCAAAGTAATCAATGATTCCACCAGCAGAATTTATGACAGTTACTGGAAAAAAGAGTTTCATTTGTTTTACTTGCGGGAAACCAGTCCGATCGACCCTGCGTTACCCGACCCATAAAACTACTTAACTGACCTTTTTGAATTTGGCTTAAAAGGATCAACCATCTTGGTACACCGTTCTGCCCTAAACTCCATCTTTATAGCTGCCGGGAAAGAATCTTTTAGAAGACCATCGCATCTCAACCCTGCTAAAAATCGTTCGAATCCAGACTGGGACCTCTCTCTTGTTCTAAACTCTCTTATGAAGGAACCGTATGGACATATGTCAACCTGCAACCTTCACTTATTAACAAAGAAAACCATATTCTTAATAAATTTAGCCTCAAGCTTACGATGCAGTGAAGCACAAGTGCTTTCAATAGATCCGGCCTATTTTTCTCTTTGAAGATTACAAGGCAGTCTCATTAACCTCAAAAACCTTGTTTAGAGCTAAATACCCAAATCCAACAAAGTCGATTATCATTCATGCTCTATCTTCAATCACAGGTGATGAGCCTGAAAGATTCTTTTGCCCAGTTTGAGCCTTAAGATTCTATTTGGAAAGGACTGAGAGCAACGAGATAAGGAAGGCAGAAACCAACTCTTTTTACCCTTCTAAAGAACTTTGGTGAAACTTCATCTGCAACAATGGCTAAACGGATCAAGACAGTAATAATTCTGAATGCTTATGAAGCATCTGACACTGACTACCACGACAACAACATCTGAATCACAGCACACATAGTAAGAACCATCTTGACATCCTGGACCTCCCATAGTGGCATCCCCATTGCTGAAATTCTACAATCCGCATCATGAAAGAACACATCAATCTTCACATCACATAACTTCAGGGATATGACTACCCATGCAAATCGACTTCACAAACTGGTACCCATCATCGCTGCCAGAAGTGTTGTCTAGCCCCCAATGCACTAGGAGAAGATAAACAACGGCACCTTTTTAGGGTCACCAATTCAGAAAGTGATCCTGAATCCTGTTAAGATTTTATTATTATAGTGCGTAAGTCTGCGATGTTTTGGAGGACGAGCTCCTAAATGCTGAAATTTACAGGAAATGTATATTTTTGTAGCAATAGAAAGAGAGAATTGCCACTGCAATGGCTATATTCTGTTTCTATTCCTTAAACGAAAAATTGCATCACCTGTACCCACCCAACCTCCCCTCTTGAGTCACCAGCTTGACATATTGAGAAAAATAAACAATGCTTATTATACTAGTGCCAAAAAAAAGGCTTCCCATACCAATACGTAAACAGGTGTTATTTAGGCTTTGTAGAATAAATGCTGGTAACTTTTGAACCATTTGACTTGCAGTGTTTTCTTTAAGGGTGATTCTCAGATAATGTCAAATTTCTTGTCCCAATCGTCTCAGCAAAACAATTTCTTGTTTTCTGAATAATTGTTGGTCCTCAAATGATGAGCGACACTTATAGAACATATACGAACGATATTCATAGCTAAAGTCCCACACCTATGAGACTTGACTTGCATACAACATTCGACATGCAAAATTTTCTCAAAAAATTAAAAGTCCTTGCATTCCATTTTCAAAAAGTGGTGAATATTTAAAATCTGTTGCTATTATGCCAATTATAGTCCTGAACTTTTGTAATTTGCCATTTGTATGCCTGTCCCAAACTTCTACCATCATTACCGTAACGCTCATTGTTAATTGTCCTAGTCGCCACTAGATGTCAGACTTATTACATATGGTACTGCTACAAGCATTATTGGCCATATGGCTGACGCATCATACAACAATTCGGCAGCACGAACTCGTCGTTTTCTGCAGGGAAAGCAACAAAAGGCTAGAATCAGGAGAATATAAATAAGAACCATCATTACCATACCCTCTACAAAATAGTTACGTAAGCTTGTAAACCCAGAAAAATACCTTAAGTACTTGTATTGAACGTGTACGTAGCGAAAACTAACGTTAAGCTTAACATCTACTTAAAAACGTCTAGATTCATACTCTGGAACGTAGCAGACGACATTACTTACGTACGGAGGAATTTCTAATTCTAATGTGTAAATAGGTGGTAGGAGTTTTATTACATGCCTGAAGATGATAGTCGGCTAGGTTTCTCCATCAACAGCATATTGACTATCGAAAATTAGCCAAGAATTGTTATACCGTTCTTGCCAGTCTGGAATTTTGCGTATTTTCCTCCGTACGTAAATAACGTCTACTTGGTGATTTAATTAGAAAGTTGCAGAATCTGTCAGATCGTCATTACCATCACGCATCATTACCATCATTTCAGCAACAAAAATCGTTATGGTAAAGATTTAACATGATGGTAATGACGCAGATATTGTGCGAGGAGGGGAGGAGAGGTCACTTAAGGAAGGTTTTTTTAACTAAAAAACTTTACTGTAAAGCTTGTAGGATATTTCCAGTTAGTTCCAAACACTTGAATTTCAAATCGATTTAACTGAAATTTCAATTCCAATGTTATTCCCGTAGAGCTAGTCATTGCCATCACAGTTAATGTCATTACCATAACAGCGCATGTTTCCATCGCCTTTCAAGTCCTTCACAATCATCACCGGGCGTTACGGCTCAGAAACAGTTTCATTATATTAGGGCGAACAGTAATAAAATTACTTAATGTCTTCTTGGCATCAGAATAAGTCAATAAAGGAAACTTTTGATGTAAAATTTGGAAAATTTCAATATTACAGCCAAAAAATAAACTGTTTAAGAGTTCTTATTCAGTCAATTGAAGTATCTCCTTGATTTTCAATGGAGCACCTTAGCACTCGCGATTGCCGCCAGGAGGAGTCGTGTACTACTGGTCCTTGACTCTCTTCTCGCGTGGAAGCAATGGCTGGCGTTCAGTACGAACAAAAATGGATCGAGCAACTGAAGCCCAATTTATCGCGACATGGAGCTTCGACACACGGAAAAAAAACTAGATTTGATAGACGAGGTTGAAAGTTACTTCATTCTGAATATTAAGTGTAAAATATGCAGGGTGGCTACTAAATAAACAGTGTCCTTAGGTCAGGAACTAGCTTTTGGGGAAAAGTGTGTAGCTAGTCGCAATATTCCACGTAAGCTCCTAAATACAAAATATGAGTTAAAATTTTTGTTTAGAATTCTGTCCCCATTCGCCCCCCCCCCCACCCCCCCCAAAAAAAAAGAAAAATCGTGGCTACAACTCCACTCTGTTAGCACCAACTTTTGTAAACATAGCCAGTGGGACCCGGGTTCGTATAAGTACTTCATTTTGAACACGCAGGAAGGATTGTATATTTTATGTGTGAAGATTTGGGGTGGGACGCATAAAATTCAGGTCTCCCCCCCCCCCCGAGAAAAAAAGGGCGGTTGACAATGTTAACATAGGTCGTGGCCGTGGACCGAGTACGCATTACTTCACTCTGAATGCTGTTAAAATAAAATGCATTTAGGACACTAGCCCTCTCCAAAAAACAAATAAACCGACAAACGGCTAAAAAAAAACAGGATGAAGGAAATACGCTGAAGGATAAAAAATAAATAAACAGAAAAAATAAACCGCAAAAAAAAATTAATTAAGGAAAAAAAACGCGGATAAAAGCCTATGCAAAGAGGAATAAAAAAAGGGCAGGGGGGAAAGGCGCTAAATATTGCCGATGGGAAAATAAAGCCAAAAAAAAAACTTTATATTGTTCTTGTTGTTTTACCACGGTGTTATTAGAGTTTCATAGTAAGTCAGGTCACTTTACCGTGGTTTGAATTTCACCAGGCAGGGTACGAATTTCACCATAAAATGGTCTTTTTTTTTCCCCGAGGCCTCATTGCCTCAGGCCGTTTATAATCCGCAGCAATATTTTTCAACGTAATTGTTTTTCATTATTCGCTACTAATATTATTTTCATACGTAGCACGTTGGGCTGAATAAGGTTAGGCTCTAGTTTTATGGTTAGTTGCAGAAGATTAACTAGTGGCAATATTCCAAGCAAAGTTCGGTCCCTGTAAAATACTTTCTAGATAAAATTCTGTCTACCCCCCCCCCCCCCCAAAAAAAAAAGTCATTGCTGGCAACCCTTCATTTAGCATCGGCATGTTGACTATTGGGTTTAGTGACGACTGGATTGAGACGATGAACTCTAACAAAAGATCAAAAAATTCAGGTTGACTCCTAAACAAAGTATGCGTTAGCTTAGGAACTAGCTTTTTGAGTTTTGTTGCAGAAGATCAAAGCTAGGTTTTTTTTTTTTTTTTGTTTGTTTGTTTGATGAGCCTTATGTCAGCCGAAGCAATTAATGCTTGTATGGCTGAACCGGCTCAATTTTGAACCTTACCAGATTTTTTTTCGAGTAGCAATATTCCAAGCAAGATCAGAACCTACAATATACTTTCTAGATGAAACTTTACCCAACCGAAATCCATCATAAGTAAGAGTAAAAAATGTAATTTTTAGCCAGTTTTATTTTTGCCAGGGAATGGAATTTTCACCCACCGTAGAATATTGTTATAGTAAAACTAAAACTTTAGTTACACGGTTTAGGAGTTTTTTTATTAAGCAAATTTATTATTATTTCAAACCATTAAAGTCAAACTTGTATGTTGAGACGGCATCAATCAGTTTATCGGACGGCCGTTGATCGTTTTCTAAAGCTGATTATTTGCTAAAACTGATAAATTTCTAAAGAAGCACAAAAGAAAAAGAAAATTGGTAAAAAAAAAGGGTGGAACCATACGTGTTGTCATCAAAACATGAGTGTTATTTATATCCCTAGATTGTGATAGTGACGCAGGGGAAAGATAGAGTGACGTTGTTACTTTGTTTACTACGGTTTTGTTTGGTAACGAAAGGTGGACTTTTTTTCGATCTATTCATTTTTATGAAAGCCTAATGCGTGATTTTGGTCGAGATGCGTAATAATCGTAGCTACGAACGTCCTAATAGATTATTTTAGTTCTCTTTAACGTTATGTCCGTTGGTTATATGAAACTGTGAGCAAGCAACTTGTCTAATAAACTTTCGACGCGATAATCGTCGGGTTTGAAGGGAGGGTTCCAGACCTTGAAATGTTTTCCGGGCAACCACAGATTTTTTGTGATTTCATCGACTCGTTTAATGGCTATCTGCCACCGTTTTCGTTGAACTGGGTCTTTTGGGAAGCCATGACTGCTTTTCCAGTTCTCAGACTTCGGAACACAACAACACGAGGCATTTTTTGTTGATGCTGTGGAGCGAAATAGTAGCACGCCATGCTGTTGTATGGGCGCAAGTGAAGCGCGAAGGACCAGTAGTACAGCAGCACCTCTGGTGGTTCAGAGTGACTAAGGTGCCCCATTGCGTGGTGGTTGGTTACTGAAATATATCAAAACGTCAACCCATGCAAGTCAAAGAACTATTGAAAGCAGCTATAAAACAGAGCTTGATGGTAATGACGTTTTTTCACATTCAACACTATTCTAAGGCCCATAACTTTTTATTGGTGAAATTTGTTTCCTTGCAAGTCATAAATTCATGCAAAATAACCATTGTACATTCTAATTATTATCGCAAAATTAAACAATTTTGTGATAATAAAAATTTCAGTTTTTCAAAAGTGAAAATTTGACATTATCCGAGAATCACCCTTAAGGAAGGTCTGGAGCATCTTCCTGTCCCAACTACATGTTCTGTGATTCAGGATGGAAAAAATTTCCTGGTCATCAGAAGTTGATAAGTGTGCAAGCATTTATTTGTTTTTCTTTTATTGATTTCAGGTGGATATCGATCGGGCAGAACTAGAGGATGCAAAATGGGTGACTGCTGATAAGGTTCGTGCAACATTAGAGCTCGTGAAGCACAATCCACTGATTATCCTGTCTGGGAAAAAAAATGCATTCTTCGTTCCACCACCTGGTCCTATTGCGAATTTGCTCTTAACAGAATGGTTACAAAGACGTGGAGGGTAACATTTGTATTATCTGCCTCAATGCAATCAGTACTTAACTGAAAGAATACTATGCAATAAATACTTGTAAATACTCGTAATTCATAAAAAAGGCCAAATACACTCGTGGAACCCTGAAATGTAGGTTAAATCATAATCATCCCTATTTATAAACCAAGTTCCTATCTTCTTGATGATGAAGCAATATACGAACATATTATAAATAAGTTGGGCAAATTTTTTTACAAATTGTATTTTATTAAGGTTATTAAAGTTTTCTTGTTTGTTGGATTTTTTGGCTATTTTATGACTCGAATAAGATGCATGAATAGTACTTTTGGAACTAGCTATACCCCCAGCGTAACATACACCGGTCTAGCCAGTTCCGGCATACCTTTACGAAATACTTTACTGGGCAGCATAAAATGAAAACGATAATCCACTCCCGTCTCCTCCTACGACTACCCATGCGCTCTCCCCCCACCCCCACATTCTCCCGTTGTATGGCCAGATTTCCCTCCACGTGCCTCTTCCCTGGTTAACCCTTTCCCCTTCCGCACTCCTGCCCCCCCCCCCCGCACATTCCCCATTGTGTGGTGTAAATACCCCCATCCCTGCTCCCCCTCCCTTTGAACCTCTGCTTTTTGTTTTTTCAGGAAAGTAAATGTCTTTTTTTCTATGGATGGCGTTTCTCAACCAACTTCTACGATTAGGATGCACTTAGCAAAATCATCAAGTCGGCAAACTATTCAAGTCGGCTCTAAGAACTCGCATTATTAAAGCAATATTTCGATTGTTGCTGGCCACACCCATTGTCGGTCGCTCGCCCTCTTTCAGTATAGTTCATGATGATGAATTTGCTTGCCCAACATAAGCTTATTATATTAGTAAAGTAAGGTTTGACCTCAGTCTCCCATGTTAAAGCTGAAATTTCGATGCTTAATTTCTCCGCTGTCTTTCAACATTTTCCACTGAAATATGGTATGTGAGCTTTGTGTTACTTAGCCAACACGTGTACCAACTTTTATTAATTTCTGATTTGTCACATTGGAGATCTGAAGGTAAGCTGGAATCGTGAATTTCATTTTTTGCTTATACGGTGTGGTTGGGGAACTATGGACACGTTTATACAATGGTCTCTACAGACTAAACCATTTGTCGTAGAAAGCTGGTTCATAGCTCATTTGAAAGATCTACTTCTGGAGATATGCCGTGTATAGAAATAGAAATTTCAATTGGTCGTCCCGCTCCGAGTTACGGGGCCCTGAAGTCTGAACGATCCGTTTTATTATTTTACATTGTTTTTATGCAACAATGCCAATCAGCAAATGCCAGACCAAGGCGTAACTGAAGATTAAGCAAATGCTAACGATACTGATCAGGTAACAATTCACCCGCGCGTGAATATGAATATGAATATGAAAAAAAAACCAGCAGCAAGCAAAAAGAGCTTTTTACACCAGGGTACCCATGAAGCTACCAGTTTTTATAACTGTAGGGGGCGATGATGGAAGGGAGCACGGTATCCAGCCTCTGTTTGAACTGCAGAACCGATGTTGCTTCGATGGTATGTTGAGGCAGTTTGTTCCAGGTGTTAACCACACGGAAAGGAAGTGTGTTTTGGCGAAGGGACGTGTTGCTTCTCTTCTTAAAGAGTTTTGCCCCATTGTTCCGAGTGGCAGAGCTCGCAGAGAGGGTGAACCATTCCTTGGCCGCAGGATCTTCACCATTGAGGATCTTGTAAGTGAAAATCAGATCACCTCTGATACGACGGTAATTCAGTGTTGGGAGCTTGAGGGCAGCAAGCCGGTCGGGGTAGGACGCGTTTTTGAGTCCCACAACAAGTTTAGTGGCACGTCTCTGGACACGTTCCAGCTTGTCACGGTCCTCTTCAAAACGAATCCACCATGCTTGGCCTGCATACTCCAGAATGCTGCGCACTTTGCTGCGGTACAGCATGAGGAAGGTCTTCCTTGGGAGGGTTGAGAAGGTGGTCCGGATGATGGCGAGGGCCCCATAAGCCTTAGCCACGGCAGCCTGAATGTGTTTGGAGAAGTTCAGGTCGCGGTCAATGACGATGCCAAGATCTCGTTGTGAATTCTTCTGTGTCATTGGCGTTCCTGGGCTAAGGCGATAGTCAGCTTGGTGATGTTGGGTGCCAAACCTCAGAAGTGCACACTTACTCCCGTTAAGGTCCATGTCCATGGCTTGCGTCCAGGACACCATGTTGGAGATATCGGCTTGGAGTTTTGCAGTGCTAGCGAGATCGTTTGAGACGGCGAAGATCTTGGTGTCATCGAGGAAAATACAATTGTCACTTTGAAGATGTTCGTACAGGGTGTTCATGAAAAGAATGAAGAGGAGTGGACCAAGGACACTCCCCTGTGGTACTCCACTGACTACTTCCACTGAGGCAGAGAGATGACCGTCCACACTACACTTCTGGTGCCGGTTGGTGAGGAAAGACGCAAGCCATGCAAGGAGTGCACCTGAGTAGCTGACTTCACTGAGAACTCTCAGAAGTTTGGTGTGAGGTAAGGTGTCAAAAGCTTTAGCTAAGTCAAAATAGGCTGCATCAGCTTGGAGCTTGTCGTCAAGCCACTCTGTGATCTTGTCGAGGAAGTGGATGAGATTGTGGGTGGTTGACCGACCAGGCAGCCCTCCATATTGGTTCTGGTGGACTATGCTGTTGTCAATGGCAAAGTTAAGCATAGTCTTGAAAATAATTTTTTCCATGATTTTGCAGGGAATGCTGGTAAGGCTGATAGGGCGGTAATTATTAACAGAGGATCTTGAGCCCCCTTTGTGGATAGGAGTGACATGTGCAAGTTTCCACATGGTTGGAAGAGTGCCCTCTGCCATGGATTTACTGAAGAGTTGAGCTAGAGCAGGACTGATAACAGGGCCAAGCTCTTTTAGGGTCAGAGGATGAAGGCTGTCAGGGCCGGGAACGGAATGTGTGTTAATAGAGTTCAACAGCTTTTGGATGTCAGTGGCTTCAAAGGTGACTTCGCTGAGGGTATCGGCTGCTTGCGGTGTGTTAGCAGTAACAGGAATAATTACTGGGTTCCCAGGCTTGAAAACCGACCCGAAGTAACTGTTGAGTTCGTTGGCTTTTCCGAGGGGATCACTGATAAGGACTCCATGCTTGTTTTTAAGTTGGCCTACCGGGGTGTGGTGAGGCTTTCTTCGATTAACATAGTTCCAGAATTTCTTGGGCTCAGAGACAGATGCATTTGCAATCTGTGATTCGAAATTCGTGCGTGACTTGCGAATAAGTCCCGTGGCAGCATTCGTGATTTTTTGTACTCCTCATAATCAGCAGCACAGTGGGTTTCTGCAAAGCGGTCCCAGCTTTTTTTCTTATGTTTCAGGGCATCTTTAACTGAACTGTTAACCCAGGGGTGGTTTCTTTTCTTTTTTCCGATCTGTCTGACAGCAGGGGAAGCACAGAAAACAGCTTGTTGAATTGTTCGGTGTAATAGCGACCAGGCTTCTTCAGTGTTCGAAGGGGCGGTGGCCTCGAGTAGATTGGCCGTAGCAACAGTGTCCCGAATCCCGAATGTGAAGTGGAAGCATTATCCTTATTACGAATTGATTTATATTACGATTTCACATCACTCTCCCGTGTTACAGCTAAAATGTCCATTGCCCATTTGGCTTGCCGTCCTATATTACAAATAATGGACAAAGCCGCTGATAGAGAGCTGCATATAAGGTATAGTTACAGCCAGTTTCGTGCACAAATAAAACCACACTACGTTTCGGGAGGACAACCTCCCGTCTTCAGGTAAAAATAAAACACTAAAACATTTTAAAAATTCATGGCAGTATCTGCCGAGTCACCAAGTCTATAAAAAAAAACCATTCAGGCATGGTCAAGGCCTAAAACATTAAAATTATTAAAAATATTAAAAATATAAAACATCAAATGATACCAAATGATACACCATGTTGTTAGATGGGTGCCCGGAAGTAGAGTGTTAACAGGAGGCAGTGATGTCACGTGGTTCAGAATACTATGGCCTGGTCCAATTATATAGGGTGGTTAGTCAGACGGCTTTTTCTTGAACTCGTTGAATTTGTTAAGTTGTAGGTTGTTGATGACTGGAAAATATTCTTTTAGAGATTTGCTTTCTGGAATTAAATGATTGTAAACAGGTTTTGTCAACAACCTACAACTTAACAAATTCAACAAGTTCAAGAAAAAGCCGTCTGACTAACCACCCTATATAATGTGGACCAGGCCATAGTATTCTGAACCACGTGACATCACTGACTCCTGTTACCACTCTACTTCCGGGCACCCATCTAATAACATGGTGTATCATTTGGTATGTTTTATATTTTTAATATTTTAAATAATTTTAATGTTTTAGGCCTTGCAAGACCATGCCTGAATGGTTTATTTTTATAGACTTGGTGACTCGGCAGATACTGCCATGAATTGTCCTCCCGAAACGTAGTGTGATTTTATTTGTGCACGAAACTGGCTGTAACCATACCTTATTTGCAAAAGTGCTGAAACTTCTCAATCCATAGAGAGCTGCAGACAGACCAACTTCCAAAAGAAGGACTTGCACTGAATGAGCGAGCAAAGCGAGCGAAATTCAGTGGATTTGCAACGAATACAGGAAACCTACTTGGTATGTTAAAGTATCATGAATTAGAAAACAAAAACGAGCTCGTTTGATGTTTAAGGTAAGGTTTAACTGATCCGAAGTCAAAACACTAAAGTAACTCAAACTTTCCTGTAAGGTTTCACATATGACAGTGCTCCTGTACTGTTTAGTCCACGTGAAACCAAGATGTCAACGTGATATTCACGATATCAGGACTGTATTTCATTTTTACTTTCAACAACATTTCTAGGTTTTCAAGGAGTCGCACAAACCCTGAATTACTAATCTTCTGTACTAAGGACACTAAAAGTATGGTTTCTTTGCTGTGAAAGTACTATACCTGGCAATTTTAGCATGCTGTCTCAGTGATGCTGTTGGTTGCTTGAGACTTGAGTTGCCGCCTCAGTTACCCTTCCACGCATGCATGTGCGTGGTCCTCCCTATATAAGCTGGCGGCTACGAAGGCTCGCCATCTCTTTGTCTCAAGCCGCCATGGCGGCTCGTTCTGTTGTCCTTTCTTTCGTCCGTCATCATCCGCGAGCCTAATCTTCATCTGCTACCCGCTTGTCTGCCCAGGATGACTATCGATCCTTCACTAGACGTCTGGCCGTCTCTAGCCCTGCTCGTCTTTCGTCCGTTTCCTACCCTACGATGCTCCCAGACTGCCGTCTCTCATTACGTTTCCAGCCCGCATCCCTTCCCTGGCCTTCGTCCACCCTCTGTTCGCCAGCTCAAGCCACTGCCGGATGAGGCCCCTACCCCGCTCTTCGGCCCGTCTCCGGTCTGCCCATAGCTGGGACGTCGCCGTCAAGCCGGGGTTGTTCCTCTGGCCTCTCGCCTCACCCGCCACTTCTCGCCGTATCCTGCACTGCTCGCCGTATCCTGCACTGGATGTGGATCACCCAAGCCTTGCAGCCCTCATCCCATCAACTCTGTTTTCACCTGGCCAGCCGTGATTATTGTTGTGGACTGGATCATCCATCTACGGCCCCTGCCTCCACTCCTCTGCTGTCTTTCGTCCGCCTCACTGATGTCGTAACTCTCCGGCGCCCCACTCTTCGGCCTGTCTACGGTCTGCCCTTAGCCGGGATGTCGCCGACGAGTCGGGATTACTCCTCGGCCTCGTCGACGCTGACGATCCGGTCTTTCCAGGCCTGCCTTGGGAACAATCGTGGACTGGACCACCCATCAACGGTCCCTACCTCCGGCTCCTCACCGTCTTTCGTCTGCCTCTGATGCCGAAGCTGATCGCACATTCCACTCTTTTGCCCATCTCCGGTCTGCTCATAGTCGGGATGTCGCCGACGAGTCGGTGTTTTTCCTCAGGCCTCTCCGTCATTGAAGATCCGTCTTTCCAGACCTGCCATGGAAACAATCGTGAACTGCTTCACCCATCGACGGCCCTTGTCTTCGCCCCCCCCCCCCCCCCCTCGCCGCCTTTCGACCGAAGCTAACCGCATGTTCCACTCTTCGGCACGTCTCTGGTCTGCCCATGACTGCCGTCTCTTTGTCTCAAGCCGCCATGGCAGCTCGTTCTGTTGGTCCTTTCTTTCGTCCGTCATCATCCGCGAGCCTAATCTTCATCTGCTACCCGCTTGACTGCCCGGACGTCGCTGTAGGGTCTGAGCTGTTATGCGAGCCTCTCGCTCCTCCTGCCACGACATTGAAACTCCACGTCTCGCCAGTCCTGCCGGCAGCTCTTGTGAACTGGTTCACTCATCGACGGCCCACGGCCTCCGGTTGCCTTGCCGTTATTTCGTCGGCTTCTCGAGTGCCGTGGCTGTCCCGTAACGAGTTGTGGACCCGTCTCTCATCCGTCTTATTTTTTGTCCGCCGTTTTCACAAGGAAGGCCGACCGAGTCCGATTTTCTTGCCCCAGACGCTCTATCGCCTACTCCTTACCCAGATGCTGCCGTCCTACGCCATGCTGAAAGTCGGCCAAGCCCACGTCCCTCGCTCCTTACACTTGTTCATCTTTCACCCATCCTGTTCGGGTGTTTCCTCCCACACCATGATGAAGCTTTTCCGAACCAGCGTTCCTCAGCACCTCGTCTTTCACCCGCCCGCCTGTTTTGGACCCTGACGAAGGTCTGCCGAGCCTACGTTCTTCGATTTACGCACTCCTCTGACTTTCACCCGCCTTGTTCAGTCGTTTTCATCCCGCACATTCGTCACTCTGGACAACTCGTCTTTCACCCGTTACCGCTCACAGGATGTAGCGGTCCTGCCTAGCCGCCGCTCCTCGTTCCACGCACTCTCTCGTCTTTCGCCCGCCTCGCCTATGTGCTGCCATCTTGCACCACCGAGGTGACCTGCCGTGCCGCCGTTTCCCGCTCCACGCCCACTCGTCTTTCGCCCGCTTCACCCGGGTTTGCCGTGCCACACTGTGGAGAAAACCCGCCAAGCCATCGTTCTTCGCTCTACGCACTCACTCTTCCTTCGTCCGAGTCCTGTTAGCCTCCACTATGATGAAGGTCAACCAAGCGCTTCAACCCTGCCCCCGCTCGGCCTACTCCCTCGTCTTTCATCCGCCTTGCTGTTACGCCGGATCCTGCACTGGATGTGGATCACCCAAGCCTTGCAGCCCTCATCCCATCAACTCTGTTTTCATCCGCCCCTCTGCCAGTTGAATCCGGCCTTCCTGATCACCCGTCTTTCGTCCGGACCGCTTCTACTCCAGACAGAAGCCATCACCCGTAACGCCAAGAAACCCCTACTACGGATATTGCAAGCCCACTTCCCACTCTCCTGCTTTCGGCCGGTGAATAGGCCCCTCTTCCCTGCCTATGGAATACCGTCAGACAGTCGCTGTGACCGTAACCGGCTATTCTCCTTTCCTACGACCGACACTTTCACCGACGACCATGGATTGGAATCTAGACTCCTTCCTGCTTTCGGGAATAAAGGTTCGTAACCAGCACCGACGCCTCCCGACTACCCGCCACGTTCACATCGAATGAAAACCGCATGGCTTTTGATACAAGATTCCTCCGCCAGGCGTGCCACCTCCTAGTTGCATCCGCCTCTCGCTTGCGGGTTATTTTTCCGCCTCCTACCTCCGGGATCTTCCTCCCCATCGCTGTGTAGCGTCCCGCACGTCCACATCAACCACCTGAACGTCCTGCTTTTTTCTCTCACCATGGTAAAAGCAAAAAAAACCTAGAACCTTCGATAACGAACCTGACATTTACTTCGGCCGCACTCCAACAATCGACGATCCGGGTAAATGCTACTGTCCTGGTCTCTTCAATCCCCAAAGGATAGACCCTCATCGTGTTTGTCAATACCACCTCAAGTGTGATTACTTCCTTCGTCCATGCGCAATTTGTGTGACTATCCCACTTAGAGACTGGCAAGAGATTCCCCATCGTCAACTCCTGTCCGCCACCAGGAAAAGGCAGAAAAACATCCACAAGGAGATGCTCAAGAAATTCAAGTTGAACCCGACTTCAGCCACACAATCCCCTGCTGCGACCGTAGCCGCAATCCCAGCCACCCAAGGGAAAAATGAAGAAGTCTCCACTCCAATGTCGCAGCAGTCCTGGCGTCACACTCCGATTTCTTCTGACACTCCGACAAGCACCGCAACCTCGCAGTCACCCGGTCTGGACCCTGTCGTGGCCCCCCCGCCCCCCGGGCCAACGAAGACGACCCGATTATTTTTGACGAAGCCCCTTCCTCTCCACTCATGGAAACCATTCCTGACCTCGACATTCCCCCGGGAGCTTCCATCGAAATTCCTGCCACTCGCCTCTCTCCAGGTCAGCGCTCTGAAGACGTTAAAAACACACCTCGTCATGATTCGACAACCCCATCCATCGTGTACCTCTCTCCAACAAAATCCACGACATCGCAAAAGGTCCTGGTCGCTCCTCCAGAAAAGCAAGTCTCACCATTATACGGCCTCGACCATGAGGACGCAGTAAAAGTGGACCACGAGAAGATTTTTCTAAACCTGCGACGCAAGCTACGCCTTAATGTTCGGAATCCATTCAAACGCAACACTAAAAAGGTTAAACCGTACCTCCTACATCTTCAGGATGTGATTTTCTAGGGATGGGTCGGTTTCATTTTTTTGATTTCGGTTCCGGTTTCGGTTTTCACGCCCAAAAAACCTCGGTTTCGGTTTCGGTATCGGTTTTTGCCACCATCCACCCCAACCAGATTTTCCTAATTTTTTTTCTTGCAACAGTAGTATTACTAGCTTCAACTTACACCTGCTTTCACTTTCAGCAGCGTCATAGATCGTGGGTTTAGCTGTGGCACCATTTTCCTCTACTATTTTTGTTTTAATAGCTAGGAGCTTTGCTGTCATTTATACGTAGAAAATGATTATTATAAAAAAATGTAAAACAACAAATAATTTTTCTGATTTTCGAACACCGTACGAAAAACCGACACAAAATCCGAATCGGTTTCGGTGTCGGTTTTCAGTGAAAACCGAAAATTCGGTTTCGGTTTCGGTTATCGACCCATCCCTATGATTTTCCTCCAACACTCCCAAATCTCATCACTCACCACCGAAAACAACAAACTGAAGGCAGAACGGAAGGCACGTACTTCCACTCCACTGGGCCCACGACTTAAATCGGACCTCCCATGTCGTCCAATGGTGTACCATTACAAGGGCATCACCGAACCCAAAACCATCCCGTCTGCAACACTCGACCTACACCAATCTCACATTTCCAAAGCATGGGACTCGATCGCAACCACCACTCTCTCTCATGACTTGTAGGCATATTCCTTATGGCAATTTGACAGTGCCCCAAACTCCCTCTCCCTGCTCCTGAACATGGTCCCACTTTCCTCATCTCCCATGACAGACATTTCTTGCCCCCCTTGCAGAGCTTAGGGTCGCCACTATTGCTTGGGGCTACGATCCCACCCATTTTCTCTCTAATTCACGATTTCAAGACCTGGCCGGCATCTAAGTTACTTTTCCACTTTCGATCAAAAAAAAAAAGTAAAAATGATCAATAAGACGCCAGCCAACGGGATCCTTATTTTCAGTTTTCTTAACTTATCCAAAAAAAACAAAATCTATATTAACATTCTCCAAAAGTGAATCTCCTATAAAATCACCACTAAGTCAAACCCGTTCCAATTTTTCGAATCAACAACACGGAAATTCTGAACCCCTTTCTGGCAATTCCCTCCACCTCACACTGAAGAGCTCCCACTAAGCCTACCTTGCTTCCGTTCGTCGTTCACCATCCAAAGCTGAAGTTATCACCACCATGCATTCTCCCCATTCATTCTGGAGAAGCCACGCTGGAACTACATTTGCCTGATGTTGCCACCGGAATAACACCTCACCTGACCGAAGTTACTCATCACCAAAGGTAATGATCCCCTCCTTCCTTTACACCTCTTCTTTGATTTGTAAGAAATATAAACAACCCGCAGGGAAGGCTAGTTCCTCTCAGAGACCCCCCCACAGGGGCTCCCTTGAGCACGAACTTCAGGTGATTCTGCCTCAGAACATTTTGCCGGCCCCCAGCCAGGCCGGCTAAAAATGGTTTCTTTTGCTGTAGAAAGTACTATACCTTAGTCCGTCCCTGCCTTCCCTCACGAGTCACCTTTTGACTACAACACGAGACAAAGAGATGGCGAGCCCTCGTAGCCATCAGCTTATATAGGGAGGACTACGCACACGCATGCGTGGAAGGGTAACTGAGGCGGCAACTCAAGTCTCAAGCAACCAACAGCATCATTGAGACAGCAATGCTAAAATTGTCAGGTATAGTACTTTCTACGGCAAAAGAAACCATTTTTAGCTGGGCTGGCTGGGGGCCGGCAAAATGTTCTTTTTCCAATTTCCAGCGGTATTGTTTAGCCAAGTAGAATGAACCAATCAGACCTATCATGTTTTAAAGGGTAAACTGCAAAAACACGTGAATACAGCAGCAAGGTACCACATGGACTTACAGGAACACTGCGGTACGTGAAACCTTACAGGAAAGTTTATTGAGTTACTTGGCTGTTTTGCTTTCGGATCAGTTAAACCTTACCTTAAACATCAAACGAGTTCGTTTTCTAATATACATAGAGACTTCGCCTGATGCGAAAGCTGAAGTAATTGACAGTCTGCAATTAAATATTAGCCCAAGGGTAGTTATAACGTTTTGTTCTGGCACTACCTTATGTCTCCAGTTGTTGTGGATTGTTTTAGGTAAAAATCCATAAATATTTTAGTAGTTAAAAGGTGAATGGTCATTCTGTTAGTTAAATGTTGAAGATAAACTAGAAGAAAGTCAAAAGCTGATGAAGCAAGTGAAGGTTTGTCCACATACTGGTATACCGATTCCTATTCCTTTGTATTGGAACCACTATCAGATTACCTTTAAAAAATACCATTAGAATCAAACTTCTGATAGTGTTTACCGATACTGATTACGATTTTCCAATACTGCTTACGGTTTTCCGATACTGATGACATTTCAAAAATAGCATTAGAATCAAACGTCAGCAATTTTTTTCGTTAATTTTGTTTTACTTACAGTAGATCCAGACTCACTCTAGAAATGCTCATTTTCAAAGTTGGGATATCAACTGTATATCCAAATTTTAGTCAAACCATGTAGTCAGCACACAACACTTTGTCTTCGTCAGGTGTTAAATTCAAAGTTTTGCTGAATCCTACATGATGACACACCACTCAGGATTTGAATTCGGCGGCCGTTGTGGTCTTCTGTATTTGTCAGGTATGCTTGCAGTTCTCCACTTGTGTGTCCAGTTGTCTTAGATATTGTGGGGCAAGAGATGGCGAATGTTGGAGTTGGAAGGTGACTTAAGTTCATCAGAGGTGTGCTTGTGCGCTCAAAGTGCTGAATCGCCAGTGACTCGAGGTCTTTTAGGTGCTGATCTTTAGCGGAATTAGACATGAGAAGGGTGGTAGTTTCCCCAGGTTATAGGGTGTTTGGCTTCCATGTGTGGTGGGATGCAGTGCTGTTTTTTGCCAGCCGATTCATCGTGTCGGCTATGCGATCTTTCAAACGAGCCCTCGCTCCTCTCCTAGGCTCCTTCCCACATGAAAGCGAAATGGAGGCCATGTTCATTTAATTAACACCCTACAGCCTGGAACGGGACTATCAGCCTTCACGTGTCTAAGTCTGCTCAAGATTGACAGACCTAAGACCCCTTGAGTCACTTGCGTTTCAGCACTTCGAGCCTACAAGCACACCTCTGATGAACTTACAGCCACCTTCCAACTCCAACATTCACCATCTCGTGCCCACGATTTGACAACTTGGTTTCTAGTGCGAATTACAAGTCTGAATTTTCAAACTTTCAATACGAAATTCAGGCTTATAAAAGTAGATCCATAAACAAAACAGTACCGAAGAGATCTTCGAACAGAAAAAGAATTTGAAGTGCTTAAACTGCCTGATATCGTTTTAGTAGTAATTTGTACCCCTAAAATCCCATCCAGAATGGTGATTACTGGAGCAGAATTTGTTGCGTTTGATGGCTGTTTGTTTAACGATGTCAAGAATTTATTATACTTGCTTTATACTGCTTTTGTTTAGCGTTTCAGAGCCCCTTGAACCATGCACTGCCATCGTGTTCTAAACCGTGTGTTAGCCTGGAGTCAAAAGCACCTGTAATACATTCGGGCTGCAAAAATTCACACATGCAAAGCTTTGCTGAGACATTTACGCAAAATCGTCTATCAACTGCTTGTTGACGAATGCAGTCAGCTTGGCATCCTTGATGATATGCAGAATGGCTTCACCAAAGGACGGTCATGCCTTAACAATCTGCTTACTATTCGCAATGCGTGGACTGCTGCGATGGACTGGATTTGCAGCCGATGTGATTTTCCTCGATTTTAGCCGAGCTTTCGACACAGTGCCTCCCTCCAAGCTGATTGACACTTGTGCGCCTTGTCATTAGTTTTAGTGTAACAAGATGGATCAATAATTACTTTCAGGGTAGGAGGCAGCGTGTGGTGAATTGGTGATTGAGGGATCTTGCTCCAGTTGGAGCAAGATCCCTCAATCGCCACACGCTGCCTCCTTCCACAGGCTGCCTCCTTCCAAAGTTACTTCGGGTGTGCCTCAGGGATCAGTGCTTGGCCGTATTCTTTTCTGTTCGTTCATTGCAGACATGGGCCGCGACATTTCCAGTATTTTTGAAAACTATATGCTGATGACACCAAAATGCATCAAGCTATTAAAAATCTGATCGATGATCGATGAATCCAAACAAATGCTATGTAATGCACATTGGTCAAATCAACCCATGGCTTATGTACTACTATCACGTAAGCCACTTAGTGTGGTGAACGCTATTAAGACCTGAGAGTCATCATCTCGAATGATTTGAGTGTTTCAGATCAAGTCGATGCTGTTGTCGCCAAGGCAAATGGATTCATTGGCTTCATTAAAAGACATGTCTGTTACTTGGATACTGCCTCCGTCAGAGCCAACTATATATTTTATGTTTACTCTTTGACAAAACATTGTATTCTAGCTTGGCGGCTACGGCTGATCAAAGATATTAGTCGTCTTGAGCGTGTTTAACGCAGGACTACTAAACTAGTACCTGAGTTTCGGGGGCTTTTGTACTGTGAAAGACTGCGAAGACTTGGCCTTACATCTGTTCCAAAAATATGTTGGCTCTCAGAGTATTCTTTAACCCTTCTGATTCTGTGACTCGTGGGCGTCCCCAGAAATTGACCAAGAGTCACGTCAGGTTGAAAGTGCAACGCAACAACTTTGCACACCGTGTTATCAACCCGTGGAATCCACTTTCAGCCAACATGGTTTGCAGAAGGCTGCTGTGGACAAGTGTAACGCAGCTAAACTCCACGTGTGAATTCTCCCCTTTTATGCTGTACGAGCCTCTGGCTCTGCGGTGTTTTTTCGTTTATTATTATTAATATTCAGGCATGAAAAATTTCAGCTGACTAGCTGATTTCTGATTTTTTTTGGGCTGAGCAACATTTTCAGTAAGTTTCCCGTTTTTTATTTTTTTGGTACTCCTGACTTCAGTTTTGAACTTATGGCAAGTCTTCCGTTTAAATTTAGGTGAATCTTAGCTGAGGGTTGAGAAAATACTTGATTGCAACCAATAACCCATAACCGCCTGAAAAAACTTTCAGACCCTTTTTTTCGGATTCAAACCGTCATTCTCTTGGTTTGGAGCCGACGACGCTGACCACTGGGCTGTGACTGCCCGCTTTGCTCGGGGTCCCCGGGGACCCCTCACAAAGCTCGCACTGGGATTTAGTTTTTCGCTGTTATACGTTGAAGGCGTACGTTCGTATCTAGGCGGTTATGGGTTAAAAGCAACCTTAATACGAACCTTAAAATGTTCAGCTTTTTATCCATTGTTAATATGAAAGATGGAAAAAATCGATCATAATTTTTTGGCTCAAAAATATTTTTCATCTTTTTTTGTTCAAGGCAACTCTCTTGCCTGAATACTACACGGGCTACAAAAATCTATTTTTTTTTTTATCTGGAAAGCAAATATCATAAATCAAATTAGCTTTACTTAGAGCTTGGGGTGAATCCTGGAAGCAAAAATCCTATTTAAAAATGCAGGTTTAATGTTGGTTTTTAAAAAATTCCTGGGTGCACCAGTTAAAACCATAATCAAGAGCTAACCAAGCAATTTTTTTTTTGTATTTTGTACGAATATTGGGGGGGGGGGGGGGGAGGTTTGGTATATGGTAGGTTAAAAAAAATCCAAATCCCGTGTCCTTAGGGCATTTTGTATTTTCCCTAGGACAAAAAGCAGGAGTCACGTACGTACCTTTTCTGGCCGCGCTTGAGTAGGGGGAAAATGCACTACGGTGAATTTCAAAATGATTACCGATGGCAGAGTTGAGACCCGTGGGTAGAGCTGGACATACGGACAGGCGATCAAGGGGATTTTCGTGCTGGAAAGCTGGCAGGAGGAGACCTGAGAGTTCAAAACTGTCAAAATGTTAAATGTTGCAGGGATTTGACAATACAATTGATCCGTGCACTTTGTTGCCAGAGGCGGTGGCGGAGATACGCCCGGTTTGGGAATTAAGACGCCCATGTCTTGGAATGGTGGGATAAGCACAAAGAGGTGCAATTATCTGCGTCTGAACAAGATTCTATATGCGATAGATACGTGCTAAAGGCCGCATTACAGAAGTTTGTGCCGCCAAAAACGCCAATTCTGCCAAGGGGTAGAGATCGAAATACGGCCATCAAGTGTGCTGATCCTACTGTAGCTGCTGTCCAGGCAGATTTTTTTTTTGGGTTTCGCCATCGATGCTGCGTGCACTGCAGTTTTGTTCAATGAATCCTGTGGATTTTGGGAGTTCGTGGCACAGTCAACCGTCACAGGTGTTACAACTACTTTGCAACGCCAAGCGTTGCTATTGCAACAGGACATGTAGGGACCGCCTGAAGTTGGCCTTTACAGAGGGAGTGAGGCCGGAATAGGTGGCACGTGATGCACCTTAATACGAACCTTAAAATGTTCAGCTTTTTATCCATTGTTAATACGAAACATGGAAAAAATCCATCATCTTTTTTTTTGCTCAAAAATACTTTTCAGCTTTTTTTGTTCAAGGCCACTCTCATGTCGCGGACAGAATTATTTGGTGCCCTGTTGCAGCTCTGAAGCAGGCGCAGCAGGAAGTCGCCACATCAAGACGGGCGTCAGTTCAGCGCGAAGAGGCCATTGGCAGCGGCCCAGGGGTAGAGGTGGTGACTGATGAAGGCCCAGAATGGGGAGGGGCCGTTACTGCTAGGGCAATAGACATAGGCCGCCTTGGTTTGTTTTCTTCTGTTGTTGATTTTGCTGGAGGATGTGGGATGGGCTCCGAGGGGAGTCATCCGAATGATGTTGTAAGTGGAGCTTGTGGTGATGGTGGACCAGTACCCGGACGGTTTGGCCGGCATTCAGGCCCAGATTGGTCGATGAGGCAAAACGGTGGGAAGAGGTAGGCGAACATTCCCTAGCACAACAAGCAGAGACTCCATCACCTGTGTCAGTTTGCCCGGGTATAGTGCAACGAAGCGGTTGAAACACCAGTGGATTAAGATCGACGTTTAACGGATATAACTTCCACTCCTTTGTTGGGACAAGGCTCCATCGAGACAGCCTTGTCAGCGAGGACATTGAGCTTCCCCACAATGTAGCATGGCAGGAGAGTGAAGTTGGCCGAAACACGAAGACAAAGGTAAATACCGAGGGTTGTTTACAATCTATGGTAACGATACAAATTCTGTCTTATTTCTCCGAAATTCCCTTTCTCCACCAATGATCATGCTCTATTTGATGTCCATGGGATACTGTTATAGCTCTGCAGTGCAGTTTCCATTGCAGTAGACTACTGCGAAGAACAGTACGACTTATACGTTGCCACTCCTCCTCACAACATTTCCATAGTCCATCCAATGAACGCGGACGTCGGCTTCCCAAGACTCGTTTTAATAGTCCAAATGCGCAAAAATCCATGGCCGATGCGTCTGGAGACTTCACCGGTATCTCGGTAAACGGTGTAGCCTGGATTCCGGTTTGCTGTTCCATTCGTGTCAGAAAATTCTGGGTCGATTTGGACGTATGGCTGGACGCTTTGTCTTGGTGGAGACGGACCTTGTCAACGTCGTTTCTGTAAAGAGCAGGTAGTATGCAGAATTCACCTTTACATTTTAAGCCACCTTCCATATCTGTAGCTTGCTTTGATAGCAATAACCCGCGACGATCATGAATCCCTTCGAAAAACCTTTCACGACATTCTCTGTACCAATTTGGAAACGATTTGGCTCCCAGTGGCCGATAAAAAAATCGCCCATGGTTTATTGCAGTCGGACAGATAAACATATGCTTCGTCTAATGTGGCCACATACATCCATTTATCCCCAGCAAGATGACGTTCATACAGTTTTCTGCAATTGGTCTTGCATTCTGAAATGTGCCTTGGCAAGAGCTTGTGAACCTTGCTGTTATGTCTCTTTTGCAGTCCCAAATCATTATGGGATAATCTTGTTTACTGTACGAAGAGATGTTCTACCTTAGCAGCTATGGTCCTTTGGGTCGCTGGATTGTTCCCCTTCACCATTTTCTTGACTTTCTGAATGACAGCCTTTGTGCGACTTGTAGGTGTCCTTGGATTTGCTTGCTTTGCAGTCCGACAATATGTCCTGTATGGGCCAAACCAACACCAGTCAACACGTTATGAACTCCTTTCTTCGAAATGGTGAAACCTCTTTTCCTACATGCCGTAATTATTGTGGAATAACCGAATTTCGCGTCGGAAAGGGTTGTAACGTACCCTTCCCAAAACTGACACTTGCGGCGGCATTTCTCCGAGCAAACTAACCTGCCACCTACCACACTAATGTTTCTGTACTTGCCTATACGTTTACATACATTTGCATACCTACGGTGACTGGTAGAGAAGTCACACGCCATGCAAATCGTTACCATAGATTGTAAACAACCCTCCGTACATCATCCAGAGTGACAAAATTTCTATTTAATCAGATCAGTGACTCCTCCCTATCTAATCAGCTATGACGCTGTTCTTGGAAGGGGACGCTTATATACGATGTCTATTGTCCGCTATATGGAGACACTTTTCTCTCAAATGAAACATCAGACCAAAAAAAGTGGTCCTACAGGATGTCTTGTTGCACACCACATAGAGAAGAAATAAAAGTTCTCACCATAAGCCAGGAGGGAAGGGTACTGGTAGCACTCGTGTAGGAATGGTTACAACTTTTGGAAGCACAACTCTAGAGGATTCTAGTGAATGGCTGATGTCGTGCCTAGTAGCATGCACTACTCTCTCAGCCTCGCCGTGGGTGGCAAATCCAAGTTCTAAGAACGGAGTAGGGCACCAAAATTGGTTCGATATGGTTGCAGCCCAACATAACCGGTTGCTTCGGTGGGTCTTGTGTTATCCGCTTTACTTGGTATAAAAGTAGCTGGATAATGTCAACACAAGTATTTACATATGCTAACATTCGGGCAAAATATCACTGAAATTGGATTCAATGTATGGGAATACAGTAAATGTCAGGACCGGTGATTCCTAGTTATCCCCATCTAATTAATAGAACATTTTGTTTGCAAAGCAAAACAGGTCAGACAAGGATCACTGGTATCGCTTACTGCCAGCCTAATTTAAGTAAAAGGTCGGTAAATATTTTATCAACGGTGCGTGAAAACAAAACAAAGTAGGACTTTAGTAGGTTTGTCTGTGTAAGAAAGGTGTCAGATCTTCTAAATTTAACAAACTAAAAATACCAATAGACCCCGCAGTGACAGTATCGTTTTTTTTAGGGAATTCTGTGCAGGTAGCCAGGGACCACTGTTACAGCGAAGTAATGACGACAATTTAAACTAGATGGTTGTGTAACCATTTTGAAACTCTGGCCCCATGTCCTAAACTCAGTAGAAAAAAAAAACGGTAGGTCAACCCCAATAAGGGAATGAACAATCTTGAATACCATGACGAGGTCTGCCTTTAACCGGCAAAGTTCCAAGGAATCGATTTTTAAAATTTGTATGCGTTGGGAATAATTTACGTTTTGCATGCGCAGCCTTTTCGTGAAACGCCGCTATGCTGACTCAATAATATCAATATCTTTGAAAGATAGGGGCACCACACCGGGCTTCTTCCTGTGGGCCGAAGAATTGGTAATAAGAATGTGGATAAGTGTAATATATCTCGTAATAATATGTACGGCTGTACACAGGCGGATATTCCGGATGTTCACAGAAGTACAGCTTAACTATAGTAACCGGTTCGACTCAGCAATACTGTTCAGTGCTGAAACTGGTAAATGTTCTTCAGTGATAATATTACTAAACATTGCTCCTCGGGTTTGGTGACGCTGTTCATCTACTCTCTTAGGATGTCTCGTACCTCTCCTAAACTTGGTACTGCATATACTATATATATATATATATATATATATATTCATACTGCACTGGAGTCAATAAGGAGACTTGAAGTTACTGTAGGCCAAAGGGTTTATTATATTACTAGCATCGTACATGGCTTCGCCCGGGGATTTGTTTGACCCTTGGTTGTTTCCCCAGTATTACACCTGATCGTTCACTACAACAATCGATTTTTGTGTGTGCAACACTCCCCCTTTCTGCCAATCCTCTCCCTCCCCTCTCTCCTCCTCCTTTTTTTTT
>JAHWFP010010523.1:1224-50210 GCA_023313725.1 Lithobius niger | reverse complement strand
CATTTTTTAGGCCTAATTTTTTTTAAATGCAGTTTTGATTTCGTAAGCAGATAGGCCTAATGGAGAATTTGATTCTACGGTAAACCTATTCATTCTAGAAAAGACTTAGAAAAGACCATTTATTCCTACCTTTATGGTCTAATAAATACGGAAAAATGACTGTATATAATTCTGTGAAAAACTTCAATAAAATACCAAACTCATTAAAAACAATTAAAGGATATAATGAACTTAAGCAAAAAATGAAAAACTACTGGATTAATTATATTGATGGGGATAAATAAATGAATTGAGGGGTTTTTGATTCAGAGTTAATTAGTTGAGAAGTTGTATAGGGTTTAAAAATAAAATTGAAAAATGGCTAAAATGATCGTTTCTGATATACATTTTTGAATAGAACTGTATAAAGAGGGCTATAAGGTACTAGAAAGGAGAAGTACCAAATTATGCAATATAGTTTATGGTTCTGATGGTTTTGTTTTTTAAATTGCTAGAAATGTATATTATTTTGTTGATGGATTGTATTGTAATGTTGCCACTAATAAGTGTTTGATCACTTCGTGGCATCTTTCTTTCTTTAATAATAATAATAAAAAAAAAAAAAAAAAAAATTCACGCAACAACGCGACGAGACTATTTTAAACGAAGCTAAAAGCCATTTCTTTTTATTGCGGTGTTATCTTAGGATTTCAAATCGACGATCAAATGTTATTATTTAATTTAGTGACGTCGAAGAAGTCTATTAGTTATAAGGAAGTAACGATGTTTTAATTTGGAATGCTATTTAACTAACTTCTCACACTGAAGCTAACGTTGTAAACAGTGGTCGTGAATTTCTGGTACCGTTGCGAAGTTGAAAAAAGCGACGGACGGACGGACGGACAAAGTCGTTGCAATAGTCTTGGAATCCGGTACAGCTGTACGGAAGACTAAAATGCAGTATTTTAAGCCCCAGTTAGGGCGCGTTTATGAGCAACTCGTCTTTGCATTCTCGCAGCTAGAACTCAATCGCGATGGCAAAGGTGACATTGCCATGGTAACAACGCTAAATGAATTAGCTAAATCCGACATCGTTTGAATAAATGATTGCAGTCTTATAATCCGTGCCAATAATATAAAGAATTCCTCATGACGAAACAATTTTCCCAAACGCTTCTGAACTCACGTTATTTACTGTTTTCGTTGCGAGGCGGCAGACATAAAACCGCCGCCATGTTGGAATTTGAGGTGATTTCTAGCTTCTAGCTGCGAGAATGCAAAAGCGAGTGGTTGTGTAAACGTGCCCTTATGTTCCACAGCTTTCTGCGACGCAGTTTTGTATCCTAAACATTTTTTTGCAGGGATAATTTTTACGGTGTTGGAATTTTTCAACGAAACAAGCCCTTTGAAGCGACGATTTTTAATTTTTTTTGAAGCATGGCAAACCATTATATTCATTAAAGAACTTTTCTATAACTTTTCCCCCATTACTTTATCCACAGTAACATTTTTTTAAATGCTTGTAAACCTAAATACAGATTACTAAATACAACTAAAACAGATTTTTAAAATGTCCTTGGAATCCTGTATCATGCAGGAGGGCCCCTTAGTTTCACAAAAACTCACCTATCAACGTGCCCAGCCCACACTTTCAAAGTACCATCAGATCCACCCCCCCCCCCCTTCCCTTCCTCCATGCCCAATCGTCGCGAAAAATGGATTGTGTCGCCTCCTACCTAATTCTTTGCTCCATGATATAAGTCCTAAAATTACCAGCGAACTGCAGTTTTTTCTTATGCTTTTGCAAGCCACATTTGTTTAAAAATGTAAGTTAAATGTTTTTTTTTTATTTTTATAAATAACTTCAGAATGAGAGGAGCTAGTGACTTTGGCTTGCACCATTGAAAAGCTGGCGAAAAAGGGTTAAAATGGTGTATTTGAACGTCAAAAATCGATCAATATTTAGCGAAATTATCGTTGTTTCCCCATATATCGAAAAAAGTGCGGCTTGCGGTAAAAAAAAATTGACAGCGATTCTTTTCTGCGACCGCCCGGAATTTTCTGCGACGTACGTCGCACGTCGCAGCACTTTCTCACACGGGGTTTTAAGCTAGTCTAAAATAATTTTTTTCAGAATTGGCGATTTCATTGACTTAAAATGTAATACTGTAGGTCCATGTGGGCACCGCTACAGATTTATTTAAGCTATTTCCCCTTTTGGGATAGTGATTAGGGGGTTGAAGACCAACCATTCCGTACCATTAGAGGGTTTGAAATTAAAAAGAAACAAAACATTTTTTTATACACCCTACCTACTTTTAACGCCCAAATTAGCAAGAGTCGGGCATCATAGGATTTACTCAGTGATATGTTTTTTTTTTTTAACTTGTGCATTCGATACAGTGAAAATAAAAATTCGACCGCAAATCCTAAACTATATCTAGCATCACTCCTTCATAGCTCTGTGTAGAGCTATTGTTTTCTGGAATGCAGCCCCTTTTTAAAATTCCGCGAAAAGTGGAGGAATTCAAAATTTGGCTAGGTTGGGTTCTGTAATTCATCTAAAACTGGAATGCGTCTAAATCATTCTATGCTCCAAGTATATCATGTTGACCAACTGGGGAGTTGGCCTTTGCATTCGAACGTCTACTCTGGACCACTAGGCCATACTGACTTAGCTGTACCGACATACCACTATGAAAAAAATCCAGAATTTTTCAACATTTACGAAATGCTGGAAAAACTAAACTTGCCTCATCATATTTTTTTTAGCATTTTATCAATAGAAGGGTTTCTTTTTTTGTTAACTTCGTGTACTAAGGTAGATTTTTTTCCTGAAATTTTAGTTTTTCTTTTCTAAACTAATAACTTACAAATTAGAAAACGCACACGAAAAACGTTACTCAATGAAAAACCTTTACTGAGTTTGATTCTAAGATCATTTACTCTTGCACAAAACCTCAAAACGATATTTACATTTTTTTTATTCGTTTTAAAGCATTATAATAATAATAGGAACTTTAGCCATTAGGGCATGGATTATGGCAGGACACTAGGGCCACTGACGCCATTCGTAATAAGTGCGTTTAAGAAAACACGGAAGAGATTGACTCCTTAACAAAAACCGGAAAGCACCGACCGATGGAGCTCTGACCACATCCCCGGGAAGTGAGTTCCATGACTTGTCCACACAATTGGAAAAGAAGTGCCTTCTCCACTCGGTATGAGAACTGAGTACCATTAATTTTAGAGCGGCGCCCCTGGTGCGGACCACCGGAGAAACCTCGAAACCATTACATGTTGGAAAGACGACAAGCAAATTAAAAAATGGTGCATTGCCGCTTATACTGGCTTTACTGGCTCATCCAGTAAATTTCAGTTAAATCCTAACGAACCCTTTTCTCCTTGATTACAGATTTCTGTTTCAAAAGTTCGTTCCGGTCGTTCGCCACCGAATATTGGTCCTACTTCAGCAAGGGCTGTGCTTTCCTCCGAATGCCCGTCCCCTCGAGTAGCAAAGAGGCGACTCGGCAGCAGGTCGCCCGAATCCAAATTCCGGTGTCCCGACTTCAGCAACACTCATCTTGAGCCAAATTTCAGAACCCTTGTAGCAAACGCAAAAGACTGCAGTGCATTGGCAACTGTAATGCTACGTGGCGGCGGCAACCAACAACTAAAGGACCAACAGCCTCCTAAAGCAGCAAGTCCCAGAGAGAAGATCCCACGGCTGCGCCTCGACAAGCTGCTTTCATCTCGAAGCTTGAAGCACAACGAGTTGTTGCTGGTGGGGCTTGACAAGAAGAGACGCATTGTAGTTCAATGTTACCTGCCGTCAAGGAATAGGTGGACCGTGCCACAAGATGTAAGGTCTCCCGTTTCAAATTTGCTTTAAAGGTACATTCCTCCCAACGCCATTTTTCTCGATCCTCCCCATCAAGTACGGCCCCAAAGGTCTATTTATTTCATGTCAGTCAATCCACTTCTAAAAATCCGATTTAAAATGTGGCGTCTAGGAGATTTTCTGTTGAATATTGGGAAGTAATTTAATAGCATCCTGCTAATATTTACCTTGGAAGTATAACTGTGACGTTTCATCTGTGTGTGCTAGTACTAATTTTAATCGTTTGCTAATAATTACCATGAGATCAAAAATCTAAAAGACTAATGCCGTAGAAATAAAAATTATTTATGCCAATAGATCGCCGAAAAAAACATTGTAAGGTACTAGCCTAAAAAATTATAAAATGCGATGTTAAAATACGAAAATCCTTCCGGCTTGTGAAAGATTTTGCGTTGATGCTTGTTTCGTCTACTAGGCCCAAGGCCAACCGAGGTAGTAGCTGTGTTCCTCGCTGCGAGGAACGCAGCTACTATCTCAGTTGGCCTTGTATTACTACGCCGAGTCTTGCGAAATGGTGCGACAGTAGCATGCGCGAATGGAGATCTGCGCGTGGCTGTTATGAGCAGGAATGTACCTTTAAATTGTGCTGTAGTTAAAGCTAGCTAAGGGGCGGGTATACAAATTTAGCTAAGGGGCGGGTATACAAGTGGGAGGTAGCTGTGTGGTGTATAGATTAAAAGGATAATACTCTTCCCAGTTTTCTGAAATTACCCATAAATGAAATAATTGCATCGTTGAGGGAGCGGGTAATCCTTCCAGGTTTTTTCACTAACGCACCTTTGAGGATTTGAGTTATTTATCAATTGCATTATTTGAGATTACCCACAGCTACTGGAGCTACCCACTTTGAGTCTACTGGATCACAATCAGGACATGACCGAGGGTACACGGAGGTTTCTCAAGTCGCTTCATCTTAAGTCGACGTAGCTTAGGTCGATGTAGTGTTCAGAACGCTTTAAGAACGTCCGTGTAACCACCTAAAACCATTTCAAGTCGCTTTATCTCAAATCACCTCGTTACGTCGACGTAAGGAGTTGATGCGCTTTAACAACCTACGTGTACCCATCTAAAACCCATTTTCGACGTTGCTCTAAGGACTGCTTCATTGTGATTGGTTGAAAAGAGCGTGCGTAAACGTCACGAAACTAGGACGGCCACCTGTCACTTCGTTAAAACGAAGTCGAAAGCCAGCTATCCGAATGGGGACTTGGGAATAGGGGATAAAGAGGGGTTTGCTTGATGGGGGATTAGATAAACGCGACTCTACATCGACTTGGCAGAAACCACCGTGTTCCTGCGTCGATGTGAGTGACGTAAGGTAAAGTGACATAAGAAACCTCCGTGTACCCTCGGTCATTGATGACAACGTTTGTTTTCATTATGTAGATTATAATACGGATTCTACGCGGTTTCGAAAGAGTTGACCCGAGGACATTCCACGAAATTGTCACTCCCATTTGCAAAAACTGAGTGTAGGCGAAGCTTCTTTGTGGTACGGGTGATACCAGCATGGACTTCTCTTTCGAAGAAGCCGTTTCGAGTATCAACGCCTTCATCTTCTGACGAAGTCTAAATTCAGCTTCACTCAGCCAGTTTCTAGAGAGACCTCAATACGTCTCCACACAATAGATGTAACCTCATTACACTTGCTCAGGCTTCTCAAATCCTAAACTCCTAACTCTAACCAGGATTGGTGTTAGTGGGCTTGCACCCCTTCCAAATCCTTACCCCTTCCTAGTGGTTAAATCAATTTTATTATCATTATAAATTACAGCAACGGCTTAATAAAGTATGACTGATGACATTTCCAGCCTTAAGAATAAGAATTAATGTACAAAAGCTGTACAAAGGCTACTTTCGTTTTGGAGTAGGACTGTAAACTCCCTTCACCCGTGCACGTGTGTGGCAGCATAACTATTTCGTGGTACATATTCCTATAACGGTCCACGTACTACATGTCCAGTGTAGAGAATGCAACAATGATATTAAACCTTCCAAAAAGCTGCAAACCCCTCTTCTGCAAATGAACCTCCATGCACCCAATATTAGAAAAGACCGGAGAACTTTGTATTGAATCAGAGACTCGAGGTGATCTCAAATTGCAAGAAATACTTCAATGCGGCGAAGTGAGGAAACACTTGCGATTCTCTGGATGTTATGGGTTTTTTTTTTTTTAGAAAAATTTGATACGAGATAAATTAATGCATAGAATAACTGGCTCTCTACATTCCTATTTGTTTATTTATTTATTATTTCTAATATTGAAGTTTGAAATCTGGTCAAGTAAATAGAAACGATTGGTTCTGGAAGTTAATTTTGGCATTAAACGTGTCGTATTAGAGGTGTAAGGCATCCCATGATGCTCGCGTACAACTTTGTAATTCACTTTTGTGCTGTATCTTATGCCTTTGGGATGGCTTTTCATTGGCTTCCCCATATCTAACTGTCGACGCGCCATTAAGCCTCCTCCCCCCCCCCATATCTAACTTACACTGCAAATATGTGTTCGAAATTAACAAAGGACCATTATAACGGCAGTTATTTGCGTGTGACCAGACTTTTGGTTCACCTAGTTGTGTATAGTACTTTTTTTGTTGCTCCTATCTTTCTTCATTTGTTGTCTGCTTTGCTTTTGTCATAGTTTAAATTTTAAACTATCAGAAGGGATATCCCACTTCGTATCCAGCTAGCTCAGCACCCTAACAGGATTCTTTTAAGACAGCGCATGAATTGATACACCAATGCACTGAATATCAGCGATCACGAACAAAACGATTTTTTTTTAAGGTTAATTGTTTGTTACGCCAACCTTGGCTAAACGTAATTTGGTTAAAAGCTTAAGCCGTAGTTGCAGCCGTATGTGGTAAGCAATGCTGGGCAATATAGCGTTTGGCCACATATCTTATCAACCTGGGATGGATTATGTAATGGATATCCGTGAAGTAGACTGGGTTATCCCGAAATAATTGATCGTTTCGGGATAACCCGGTACACTTCACGGATATGTGTTTTAATGCTAAGGTGTGACGTCGAGCCAACGTATCTAGTTATTTGAAATTAAAAAAAAATTTATTTGAAAAGTTTATTTGTGAATTATGACGTAAATTCCTGAACTCAAACTTCCGGTTTAAACTTCCTGTCTGCGAAAGTCTCACGTACGCGAGGACGTCCTTATATCCAGTCCCAGTCACCGACGTTTGTGTTTAAGGTAAAACCGTATTAATAAACAAAAACGGAACATTAAATGTTTAGAGTAAGGATCTAAAAGTCATAACCTAGAAGGAACACGGACAAGCTTTGACAGTCAGGGTCTAGGTGTAAAATTTTGTCAGTAAAAGGCTGGAAAGCATTAGACCCTTACTACCCGATGGTTAGCTTAGTTCTAGTCTCTTCGGAATGAACGTGTGTGTGAACGGTTGTTGCATGTTTTCTTTGTTCTTAGAATATTGTTATGGAACTTTAATAACACAATTTTCTTGTGAAGTTTGGCATTTTGTCTTTTGATGCTTTAGAATTTTTTATTATATGTCGTAGATTTATGGTAGAGGATTACCATAATGCTCTCTGCTACGAATATGCTGGCATGTTACTAAATTGAAAAATAATTTCAACGTAAAGCAAAGCAGGAAACGTATGACCGTACTACCACTTGATCATCACATGGGTCATTGTAGGAGGATTTCCAGTTTTTCGTCAAAATGTATTTATTGCTGACCACTGGGTAGTAAGGGTCTAATGCTTTCCAGCCATTTACTGACAAAATTTTACACCTAGACCCTGACTGTCAAAGCTTGTCCGTGTTCCTTCTAGGTTATGACTTTTAGATCCTTACTCTAAACATTTAACGTTCCGTTTTTGTTTATTAATTCGTGTTACTTTTAGAATTGCAGCTAAACTGTAAAACAGTGCAGTTGACGGTCAAAGCTGATAGTAACAATAGAAACAAATCCTTTAATCTTCAGTCTATGTCTTGCAGCTGGCGTTTGCTAATTGGTATTGTTGAATAATAACAATGTTTAAAACAATGTAAAACAATCAATCTGGTGGTTTAGAGCTCCGTAACCCCTGAACCACTTGACCAATTAGAAAAGGTCTTATAAAAAGGGCACATCTACAGAGCAATACCTGTAAAATGAGCTAAGAACCAGGTTTATAGGACAAATGGTTTGACCTGTAGAGAGGACAGACGAAAGTATCCCCAGAACAACAACAACAACAAGCAGAACAAGAAGTTGTCTATTTGGCCCCTGTCTGCATCTCGGGTTTGGCTGGACCGAATTTCACAATTTTTGGACTGTAGCTAGGCCTTTACTAGTCAAGGCTAGATTCCAAATTTGGTTTAACTATGTTTACTTTTGACGGAGTTATAAGCTCTCAAAGTTGAGAGTTTAACACAGAGGTCCTAGGTCGACCCTTACTAACACTGGCTATGGCCAGTGTTAATTTTTTCTACTTTACTAGGAAACAGGCTTTGGGCCTATTGTAGGCGGAGCGAAGAAAAATTTATTTTAAATTTGTATTTCCTCTCATTATAATGGCTGTACAATGTTTGCTAATGGTCCTTAAAAAGCTCGGGGCAATATTCATTCGGCTACAGTTGAGCTGAAGCTTTTTGCTGGTGTTTTTTACATTTTAGCTAGGCTACGTTTCATATTAATTTTAAGATACTTTCGTTTGCACCCATATTTAGTATCCGTTTCGTTATTTGCAGCCTCTTTGCGCCGTCGCCGCCGTTGTAAAATACAACGTTAGCCGCCGTGGTTAAGCTCGCAAAGAACTTGCCACCGTCAAAATGCTTACATTGTTTATATTTATTGCAGCGTATCTTTCCTAGATTTAAAATATAAACAATAAAGCATTTAATTGCAAGCTACACAATCATCAGTAACGATAGTACTTCACAACAATCAAAAGATTCGAAACATCCGCGGCTCTCTACGCTGCCTTCTACGACAATGTTGAAGCGCACACCTCTGGCACGTACTGCAACGCCAAACGCTAATTTTTTTTTTTAATTATAATTATTACAATTGTTGATCAGCCGGTGTTAGCTTGGCTGTGAACATAGAATTTAATTAATTCTAAATCCTAATTTTAAGCCTAATTGTTAGTCCCGTTTTAGTTTCGTAAGCGACAACAGTAGAGAAATTAGGCCTATTGGGTTCGATGTTAGGCCTATTTATTCTAGTGGCAACAAGGGATGGAGAGTGTAGTTTCCATAGCAATCTAGAAATCTTGAAATTACAATACGAAGCCAAATTATTGTTCTGTTGTGTGATATAAATACGTAGTCTGCTGTATACTGTCGTATTATATGAACGGTTTCCTCCTGCAGCGGCGATTTGATGTTTCAAATTTGAGATTCCCGTTGATAGCGTCAACGCCACTTTGGTTGCCATGTTGGCTGAATTCCTGCAAGCATTCTTTTTTACATGAAACGAATGTGAGTCGTTAACGAATCCTTCTGGTTGTTTTCCCATTTGTCTTCCTCTAGAGGTTAAGGTGTTATGATCAAATGTTATTATTTAGTTGAGTTATGTCAAAAAATATTGTTAGCTGTAAGGAAGCTACGATGATTTATTTTGGCTTTTTTTTTAAAGTTCACTTGATTACCAATAGCACAGTGTATGCTTCGTCGGAATTCCTTAACTATTCACGATTCCAAATTTACAATGGTGAGTGTTAGTAATAAATTCGAAAATTTATTTCTTCCGTAATAATTGTTCGATTTACGTCAAATTTTGGCTCAGCAATACTGTTTGGGGTATCAAGCGTTGTACCAAATTTCATTCCAATCCGACCTTTCGTTTAGGCTCCACCCAGACTAAAAATATGCAACCAACAGACCAACGGACCAACCAACCAACATTTTGCAATTTGGTGTCCGTTATAGGCTACGCTTCGCTTGCTTCGCTCACTCGCTCCGCCTATTAGTTTAAATAAGATATAGCGTATAAAATGCGCTATTCGCTTGAGTCTCGTAGGTTTTTAGGTGTGTTAGAAGGTGTTAGTAGGCTAGTTTTCGTACCGTCGGAACGAAAGGTTGTCGGGTTCGGCTTGGACCATTCATTCATTGATGGGGTTGGGGAGGGGGGCTAGCATCGTACGTGAGGTTTTTTTTTTTCCGTGTTAGTGAGGAAAATGTCCCTAGGTTACAAATGTGCTGTTCGCTTGAGTATCGTATGTTTTTAGGTGTATTTAGGTGTGTTTACAAGTGTCGGTAGCCTAGTTTTAGTACTGTCGGAGCGAAAGATTGGCAGATTGGGCCATTCCTCCATGGGTGGGGTCCTAGCATAGTAGCCTACGCGAGGTTTTTTCTTTTTTTATCTTGTTAGTACGATAAATGTCGCAGGTTGCAAATGTGCTTATTTATGTTGGTTGAATTTGTGTTGTGTACGGTAGTTTTGCAAAGTATGTCACATGGTAGAGCAGTGGTTGTGTGGAGTGCGGAAAAAGTGTTAGATTATCAAAAAAAGTGTGGGTTATCAAAATTAACCCACGGTCACGTGTGTTGGTGTTCAGATTAACCGTATATAACGGCTACACTTTTAGCACTGGGATGTGTTGGCGTGACGTCACCACCGTGCATTAAATGCTATTATCACTAGTTCTATCACAGCCGTCAGTCTTGCAGTACAACAGCAAACAATGGTTCAGCCTAAGCTTGGCTGAATTTCTACCGAATTATTTATTGTACATCTCATCTTTGCCGGAAAAATATCTGGGTAGCCGAATCTCGGCAGAATTTTCGGTACAAGCCGGCTGTCCTTTCGTTGAGTTATGTCAAAAAAGATTGTTAGCTGTAAGGAAGCTACAACGATTTATTTTGGCTTTTTTTTTGGTAAGGGCAACATTTCTAGCCCATTTGGCTTTCCGTGTCCAGAATATTGTAGTTACATTAAAAAAGCATGCGAAAGACCCTAGGCCTTGTCCGTACCTACGTTTTAAGCTATAGAACTTGAAAATTGGTTCAGTGGTACGATCTCCAGGTGAGGGCAAAGAGTCCCAACAGCAACATTAATGATTTTTACCCAGTGCTCTACTATAATAATTGCTCTGCCGACGAGAAATTGGGTCACATGAAAATTGGGTTCAAAAGGCCCTGGTCGGTGTTAATACGTACATTTTGAGCTATACAAATTGAAAATCGGTTCATTGGTTCGATCTCTTGGTAAGAGCAAATTTCTAGCCTATTTGGCTTCCCGTGTCAAGAATATTGTAGTTGCATTAAAATAGCATGCGAAAGACCCTAGGCCTTGTCCATACCTACGTTTTAAGCTATAGAACTCTAAAATCAGTTCAGTGGTTCGATCTCCAAGTGAGGGCAAAGAGTACAATAATGATTTCTGCCCAGTGCTCAGCAACAATAATTGCTCTGTTGACTAGAATACTGCAGTCACATCAAAATTGGGTTCAAAAGGCCCTGGTCGGTGGTAATATCTACATTTTAAGCTATACAAATTGAAAATCGGTTCATTGGTTTGGTCTCTAGGTAAGAGCAAAAGTTTTAGCCCATTTGGCTTTCCGTGTCAAGAATATTGTAGTTACATTAAAATAGCATGTGAAAGGCTCTAGGCCTTATCCATACCTACGTTTTAAGCTATATAACTTGAAAATCGGTTCAGTGGTTCGATCTCCAGGTGAGGGCAAAGAGTCCCAACAGCAACATTAATGATTATTGCCCAGTGCTCTACTATAATAATTGCTCTGCCGACGAGAATACTGCAATCACATCAAAATTGGGTTCAAAAGGCCCTGGTCGGTGTTAATACGTACATTTTAAGCTATACAAATTGAAAATCGGTTCATTGGTTCGATCTCTTGGTAAGAGCAAAATTTCTAGCTCATTTGGCTTTCCGTGTCCAGAATATTGTAGTCACATTAAAATAGCATGCGAAAGACTCTAGGCCTTGTCCATACCTACGTTTTAAGCTATAGAACTGTAAATTTGGTTCAGTGGTTCGGCCTCCAAGTGAGGGCAAAGAGTACATTAATGATTTCTGCCCAGTGCTCTGCAATAATAATTGCTCTGCCACTAGAATACTGCAGTGACATCAAAATTGGGTTCAAAAGGCCCTGGTCGGTGTTAATACCTACATTTTAAACTATACAAATTGAAAATCGGTTCATTGGCTCAGTCTCTAGGTGGGAGCAAAAGTTTTAGCCCATTTGGCTTTCCGTGTCCAGAATATTGTAGTTACATTAAAATAGCCTGCGAAAGGCCCTAGGCCTTGTCCATACCTACGTTTTAAGCTATCGAACTTGAAAATCGGTTCAGTGGTTCGATCTCCAGGTGAGGGCAAAGAGTCCAAAAAAAAAACACAACAACAACAACAACAAGAAATGGCCATGCTGTGGACGCCGGACGGTTTAATTGTTGTCATTAAAATTTGTAATGCGGAGAAATAGTTACGACACGACCCCAAATACCGAATTTCGTTGGTCTATGTCAATTTTGGGCGAAACTATAGGAGTTCAAAGTTTGACGTTTAACATGGAAGTTCATGCTACCGCGGTCCATGATAAGAGGGACTACTGATGCAAAGTTAGTGATATTCCCCATCAATTTGTATCAAGCGAACCACACTTCAGCAATAATGCAAAAAAATTAGGCGATTTCGTTAACAAATGGTACCACAATTGTGCGGACTGCAATTGTATTACATCAACAATTGAGCTTCCCGCAAAATTTCATTAATGATGAGACAATCTCATTCGCAGTGGAGAGATGTGGTCCAGGGTTTTCGTTTCCCCTGGGTGAAAAAACCCTGGGGTTGCAAAAAGGTGAACTATGATCAGGGGGAAAACAAAAGGGGAGGGAAAAGTCGAGGTGGTTGTACTCCAGGGATTTTGTGCTGACAGTCCCCCCCCCCCCCCTCACCGGGAAGTATAGAGTAGAAACCCCAGGGGAAAGTATTCCACCACCTAATATCCCAGGGGAAAATTATGTGGTGAACTATGCATCCGGGGGGGGGGGGGGGGGGGGGAAACATTAACCCCGAGGTAAATACTCTTCAAAAGTTGAGGCGAAATTCTACCCAAAGCAGGGCAGGGTAAAATGTTCATTATGATTAATACATTACCTGAAAACAATAGCTGAAGAAGGACAATTTTTGAAACTGCAGTTTTAAACGTTTTTCTGTGTATGCACAAACATTTTCAACCGAATTGTATGCAATAGTTAGGTTTTTCAGGACCATCTTATTTTTTGACATTGTCCGGGCATATATGGGCGTTCGTGACATCTCTTTATCTTAACTTACATAGATTTAGCTCTTATAGCGCTTTAAGAAAGTCCATATAACCATCTAAAACACTTTCAAGTCGCTTTAACTCGAACCATCTCATCGACGTAGAGAGTTGAAGTGCTTTAAGAAACTCCATGTGTCCACCTAACACCGATTATCTATGTCGCTTTAAGAACAGCTTTGCTATGATGGATTGAAAAGAGAGGGGGCGAAAGTTGAAAGCCCACCTAGCTGAATGGGATATAGGAACGGGGAGAGGGTGGTGGATGCTATGTAGACTTTGTAGATGTACCCGTTGTTGTCGTTTTAACTCAACCCCAGCTTGAATGTCCACGTATCCACCTTTCTCCTAAAGTGACGTCCACCTTTCTCCTAAAGTGACGTGAGTTCAAGTCGATGTAAGTTAAGTCGACTTAAAGTAAAGCGACGTAACAAACAACCACGTGCCCTTGGTAATTATTTCTTTTATTTTGAATAATTACCTCGTAATCCTTCATGACTACAGGGAAAGCTGATTTATTACCTTTATTACATTCCATTTTACGTCGACTGAAGCCACTGTAAAGGTATCTTACACACCTAACGCCAAACAGGTAGCTTTAGACATACAATTTTAAACGAGTTAAGTTATAGACTGCAGGATCTAATACTCCATATAGAAAAGAAAATCCCTAAAATCAGTGCAACAAGAAAAAACTGGGTAAGCTGCGGTGCTAACACTGGTTTTAAGCGAAGCCTCGTTCTTGGTGTTCAGTGTAAGCGTTTCTTTCTCACCTTTAAAATTAGTAAACAAGAAAGAAAGAAAACGATGTAAGGTACAAAGTGACGTTGGAGCTGAACCTCAGGATGAGGTGTCGTTTCAAATGTGTGTTACTTTAAAGTTGTGTTAGCATGTCACCATAGTTTTTTTTTTTTAGTGATTTTACTTCAACTTTTTTGAATTAATATCACTGCTTTTGATTAAATATTTAGCAGTTAGACAACGGCGTCCGGCTACAATGCGGTAAGAAAGCCGAGTGTAGAACGAGACCATTGTTGCGAGTCGTGTTCAGTCTCAAATTCCTGAAAGCCTACTCCATTGTGGCTATACATTGGCGGTAGCCAACATAGCCGACGATTTGTTTGATGATTCAGATACAGATGTGTTGCTGTCTCAAATTCCTTTAAATGTGGAAGGTGAATGTGTTTCGTACGCTGCTGATTCGCCAGCAACCTCAGGTAGTGTTAATAATCTTTGTTTTTTCTTTGGGTTCCGTGGCACAGTGTAGTCTTCATGGTAGTAAGACTGCACGGCACAGTGTGCACGTCTTCATGGTAGTAAGACTGCATGGTACAGCGTGCACGTCTTCATGGTAGTAAGACTGCACGGCACTCTAGTCCAACAATGATTTTATTGTTGCAGCCTTGCATCTTCAAAATTAAGGCACGGCTACAACAATGGAAGAGTTGTAGAAATAAATAAAATTAAACCTGTAAGTATTGGTTTCTATGTTGTGAATCCATTACTTTACTGTCATACTTCAATCAAAAGCAACAATTATGACTAAAACAAAATCTGTATTCACAATATTAACAGTAGCAACTAAATTTAAATAACGTTCATCAAAGCACAGGTTCGTTCATGTAGCTGCAGAGTTTACTGATAAACATAAAATACTCTCCTAAACACAATTTATTTTGTAATGCTTATTTTTATACGAAAAAAACAACACTTTTTATTTTACTCTTTGACTTTAGTTGCGGTCACTTGGTTGCCGGAATCATACCGAGTCAATAGATTGCCGCTCTGATCCAAAATTCAGATGCTCAGACCAGTTATCTGGCTGACCCAGTCGAAACCTGACTTGAATGACCCTATCCATCGTTATTCAGTAGAAAGTATGTGAGGCTTGCCAGAAAAATGTGCTAAGAAGGACAACAAGAATTTTTATTGTTGCTTTTGCCACACAATAATTAATGTGATGGCTTATGTAATCATAACTTTTGCAGTGCCTGATAACTTCCCCTTTAGTTTGCTCTAGGGCTAATCTTTGGTAGTTTGATCGACATCCGAGGGTGTTTTAACCAAAACCCCAGGGGTCCCTTCCTCACGACTTGCACAAAAGCATATCTCACCACTTTTGAATTTTTAAAATCCCTGGGGATTTCCTCAAAACCCCTAGGGTTTGACCACCTCAGGTTTTGCTTTCCCCGGACCCAATTTACCCTTTACCATATCTCTCCACCGCGATGGCATTATTTGGCACTGTATTTTACAGGATGGTAATTCGAATACCATCTGCTTCCTACACCTTTGTCTCTACTACACTACCATCATCATCTCAGTTTTAGCGAAACTGAAACCAAATATTAATCTGTAGTTTTAGTCTCATTACGTGCCAGGAATTTGTAGACCAGTCTTGTTTGGTTGCATGTGGCTGTGGGAACTCTTTTCCAGACATGAGACCCGACCAACTTCAACCGAGAATAATTTTTTTTAGAAACATAAGGGATGCTGAAAAAATTCTGAAAATGCCTAGTTACGTTTGATTCAGACTTTAATTCATAAAGCATCATGTATTCTTTATATTTCTAGCCAAAGATCTTTTCTTTCTTATTTGCCAAACATATTAACCTGTTAATTTAGCATTATATTGTCCCAATGTGATGTTCCCCTAGAAGTTTTGCGCAGCCGCCTGCTTGCATGCCCCAACTGCGTCTGCACGGTGCAGCTCTCCCTTATAAAAGCTGGAGTGTGGATGCTTCCAGCATTCATTTTCCTCGAGAGGTTCCTACGCGTCACCTCGCTCCGTGGTTCCCCTCCTTTCATCGGAATTTGGATTCTCTGAAGATGGCCACACCCGAAGCCTCCTCTTCATCTGCCGCTCACTCTCGTGCTCCCGCTCATGCTTTCATCCTCGCTCACCGCTGGGTCTCCGCTCTAGACCTCGTTGCCGATGGGCCGATCCTTCCCGCTACTTTCGTCGACGCCGTTCAAGGCGAGTCTCCGCTTCACGCCGGTCAACGGACTCCTCCCTCCACTCCGTTGGAGCTTTCGTCACTTTGACTGAAACTCCAACAGGCTAAGGAGAATTACTGTAAAACAAAGAGAAATCTCCGACAAGGAGCTGCCGTCCACGATCTGCCGCCTGCCCCTAACTCGCCCCTGGACCTTTCATCGAGTTCATCCCGCAGGGGCTATAGCGTCACCCGCAGCGAAGTCCACCGTTTAGTCCAAGAGGAATTTCAATAGAAAATGAAAGACAATCCAATGCCGCCGCCTTCGTGTACGTCTTCTGCCCGACACGCCCGTACCCAGGATTGGGTAGCTTCAACCGGGCCCTCAGTCTTCAACCAACACAGCCAAAATACGAAAGGCCACGACCCCGCCCGCCGCACCAGGATCTCGCATGGAAAATGCGCCCCGGGACTTGCCGGCACAAGCCCAGCTTTCGTCTCTGCCCTGACCGACATTCCAGAAGAGAATCCACTTCACGGACGATACGGGCAACGATCCGATGATCCCGCTAGCATCGCTTCTCAAGACAGTTGCAGAGACGGTTCCGGACTGCTTCCTCTACAAGCCATCGCAGTCTGCCGATGCTCCCATCATCAACAGAGGCCTGAAGACTGGTTTTGGCTTCGCTCTTTGCGACAGGGACTCCAAACCCACAGTCTCCTCAGCCAGTCGACCTCCCTGCTTACGTGCCTACTCCGCAATGGCGGCTCTCTTCTCGGCAAAGGCGATCCCTTGGTCTTGGACAAAGAAACACCAACCCCTAGAACTGGCCGCGAAAACAGCTTCTTTCGTCCTCTCGGTGATGGCACCACGAATCCCCGCAACTTTGACAACTACTCGGAATGCGAATTCCTTTGCAGGGAAGTGAAAATGGATTTTGGAACCGCACTCACAATCCCGAAGAAAGCTGAATTCCCATCTTTCGTCCTGTTCAAGAACGACAAGTGCCTGCGCTTGAGTTTCCGTACCGCCTCACAAGCCCACGTCCTAAACACTGCCGTCAACGCCCTGTGCGAGAAGCTTTCATCGAATGCCAGCCCTGAAGAAATACGCGACCTTTTGTCTCTGATTTCACAACTTTTCCAGAAAGCCAGCTTTGGGACTTATCACTAAACTCAACTGGGCAACCAGAGCTCTGTTTAATAACACCCTTCTTCTCCGGGAAATCGCTTTTCACTCGGCCAACAACTTGAATGAATCAACACGGCTTTGTCTCCGGAACCAACCAATCAATGAGTCCGACACCCTTTTTCGAGGTTTTATCCTAACTCTCGCCCCACATCTGGATAGCTCTAGGAAACCGAAACCACAAAGACAACCCTTTCGTCAAATTGTTCCTTTCACAGAAACAAACAATACAACCCTCGCCCATCGGCAGAAGATTAGGACAAGCCCGCACCCGGACGACCTTGAACCGCACTAAAGAAAGGTCTTCCGTTCAACCAAAGCAATCTCGGCCATTTTGTGCCGACCCTCCACGCTCCTGTTCTGGCCAACGCAGCCACCACAAATGTGCTTCAACCCCTGACTGTCGCAGCCGCTTCTCATCAGTAGGGGGCAGAAGCTCCTTTCGCAAAAACCAACAATGACGCCTTTCGCCTATCCTGCTTTCCGGTCGGCGCAAGACTCCACCACTTTTTCCCGGCCTGACAGAACATCAACTGGGATTCAGGATAAACTACGCAAAGTCTCGCCTGACACCAGCTCAATCATTCACATTCCTCGGGGCCTCGTTCAGTCTACAATTGGCAAGAATCTCTCCCTCATTGGAACGAATTCAATATCTCGTACATCACATCCGCCTCATTCGCAACCTTCACACCCCGGAAATTGAACTGCCTTATCGGGAAAATGGACGCAATGACAAGCCTCGTCCCCTACGGCCGATGGATGGTCAGGCACCATTCACCACCATCGTATTGACAACTGGTCAATCAGCCAAAACCACCCGAACAAATGGATCCCTTCAACAAAAATTTTCTTATCGAAACCCTCCTTTGGTGGTCAGACATCACAAACCTGACGAAGACGATGCCGCTTCACGAGCCTCCACCCGACCGTCTCCTCATCACCGACGCCTCCAATGACAGCTGGGGAGCCCACATGGACAACCAAGAAACATCAGGTCTATGGCCAACTAACAACAAGGACCATATCAACATCCTCGAACTTTGAGCAATTTACTATTCCTCCAACATTTCTTACCCCAGATCCAAAACCAAGTAATCCAGACCCAAGCCGACAATACAACAGCTCTAGCCTACATCCGCAAGGAAGGAGGAACGAAATCAAGATCCTCGCGCAGTCTGACCTCATAAATCTTCAATCTGTGCATCCCGAACAACATCACGCTGCTACCGTTACACATCCCAGGCAACAGGAATGTGATTGCAGACTCGTGTCACACCGAAAACCACTTTCGGGCGAATGGAGCCCCAAGAAATCCATCTGCGAATATCTTTCCATCATCTGGGGCACACCGATGCTAGACCTATTCGCCACGAAGCACAATGCCAGACTTCCCCACTACATCGGCCCGAATCCGAACGAGAAAGCAATGGCAGTAGGCGCCCTAACATTTCCATGGCACAACCTGTATGCATACCTATTCCCTCCACTCAAATTGCTACCGCAGGTTCTTCAGAAAATCGAAGAAAGCCAGAGCGTCTTCCTCCTCATAGCCCCTCTTTGGCCATCAGCAGCGTGGTTCCCACTCCTCCTAGACCTAGTAGTAGTCCTTCCAAGAAGTCTGCCTCTTCTACCAGATCTTCTATAACAACAGAAAGGGTCGAAACTACACCCAAACCTTGCACACCTCAACTTGGGTGGTTACTATCGTCAAACTCCTCAAGAAGGCAGGAATTCATCGTGAAGAGGCCGAACGCATCGCCTCAAAGGCAACCAGAGACTCAAAAACCACATGTACGACAGCCACTGGTCAAAATGGATTCATTGGTGTATCACAAGGAAAACTAATCCAATCGACCTCCCTCTTCCAGATCTCCTAAAATTCTTCAGTGACCTATTCAACATCGAAAAACTTAAAGGCTCAACAATCCTCGTCTATCGCTCGGCACTGAACTCAGTATTCAAAGCGACAGACAAAACCAAACTTCTCGACGACTACCCCATTTCGGCCTTACTACGGTCCTTCGAAAACGAATGCACAACAACCAGACGAACCGTAACTGACTGGGATCTCTCCCTCGTCCTCCAATCGCTAATAGAAGAACCATATGAACCAATGCAAGACAGCTCGCTCCACTTAATTGCCCGGAAAACTGTTTTCCTTGTAACCTTGGCAGCTAGCCTACGTTGTTCCAAAATCCCAGCCCTCTCGGCCGATCCGGCGTACTGCATTTTCGGCCCAAATTTCTCTTCGGTAACTCTCCTCCCAAGAGCAACCTTCAGAGCGAAAACGCAAAAACCGTCTGAGCCGTCCAAACCCATCACCTTCCCGGCCCTTTCAAACATCGTGGGAAACAAACCCAACGACTCCTGTGTCCTGTCAAGAGCACTACGCTTCTATCTAGAGGAAGAAACCAACTCTTCCTTCCAGTCGACTCCCAATCCGGCGAAACCTCCTCCGCGATGGTATCCCGTTGAATCAAGAAGACAATCGAAGCAGCTTACGATAAACAGAGCACGAGCGGAAGCGTGAGAGTGATGGCACATGAAGTCGGAGCAATCTCCACATCGTGGGCCCACCACAACACCACTCCATTTGAAGAAATCTTGGCAGCAGCATCTTGGCGTCACCAGTTAACCTTCACCTCCCAATACTTAAGGGACATGTCAAGAGAAGAACAAGGACTGCACCGGCTGTGACCTATCATCGCAGCCTATACCCTCAGCCGCTGCTGTTAGCCGCTGCGCCGCATTTTTCTGAGTTAGCCGAATAGCCGTCGAATATTTTTCGGCCGCCACCTAGCCTGGCCAGACCCAAACATTTTGCAGTTTTAATGCATCAAAATGAAACAACGAAATGGTTATGAAGTTACCTGTAACTTGTCTGAAACGCTAAGCTGCTATCGACCACCATATTTTTCATAGTTTAAAACCATATTTCCTTGCCAGAAACTTATGCGTGCCGTGTATTTGTGTACTAGCATGCATGGTTACTTTCAGTTTAAGGGTGATGTGACTGATTTTTAATTTGATGGTTCGTGCGAATTTTTCCTTTTTTCATTTGTGATTCATCTAAAAATCCATTAGGTCTACGTTTTCTCCCTCCTCCCGCTCCTCCTTCCATTTCGTCATTTTCGTGTGCAGTGAGTTTCGTCGTTGATATCTTTGCTTCATTTCGATCGAATTAGCCGAAAATTAGCCGTTAGCCGGCCGAATTTATAGTTGGCCGGTGGTGGCCACAAAATTGGTGGCTAGCTGCAATTTAGCCGAAATTTCTGTTAAGCCGGCTGAAAATGACAAAATAATGCGGCTGTGGGGTGTATCGCAGCCAGAACTGTGGTCAAGCCCCCCTTAAGCACTCAGAACGAAGCAGAAGCAAGCCATCCATGAGATAAGCAAGCCATCCACCAGATGGAAGCAAGACTTTCAAACAACGGTCCCTTTCAGGGCCACCAATCCCTACGAAAGAGATCCAAATTCCTGTTTCCTCAAGGTTTTGAATAAAGTGCGAAATTTTTTGAAAATTTAGGGGGACAGCCTGCTTGCAGCCCGGGGCTGCCCGTCAAGGTGGTGCCCACCACCTAACTTTGACGAGGTCTCCTGTTAATGCTAAATTAACAGGTTACTATGTTTTGGCAAATAAGAAAGAACATTTTGCCGGCCCTCGACAGCCCGGCCGGCTAAAAATGGTTTCTTTTTGCCTAAAACAGACTTAACCAACCCCGCCCTGCCTCTCCTCTCGAGTCACCGCCTGACATATTGAGAGGAAAATAAATACCGGATGCATCCACGCTCTCGCTTTTATAAGGGAGGGCTGCGCCGCACAGGCATGCAAGCAGGCAGATGCGCAAAACCTACAGGAAACATCATATTCAACAGGTTAAGTATGTTTTAAGCAAAAAGAAACCATTTTTAGCCGGCCGGGCTGAGGGTCAGCAAAATGTTCTTTTTAAGTGTGTGTGCGTGCGTGCGTGTACAATCTAACCGAAAAAATAGGGTGACTGTAGAGGAACAATTCATTTTTTTTGTGTGTGCTGGTCCAGGAGTAGCAGTTTCCTAAAGATGGTAATGTTCACTTCTATACCTAACTCGACTGTCTACCATTTTTGAATTCATAGCCGCCCAGACGTCTTATGGTGCCTATGGCTCCAAGTGTTCTGTGGGGCCCCTCAAAGTATGCTTAGTGCTCGTGGGCAGTCAGAGGAATTACCTTTATTTACCGGCTTGTTTTTGTGTGGCATTTTCGTTTGACTTCATGACTGTTAGTAGTATCAGTGCCGTGTGATACAGCGCTGCTAGCAGAACCTCTCGTAGAACCCTTTCTCGTGTATGAGCCTGAGCTGGTTCGCCTAGGAACAAAGGCCACACTTTTTCCCCCTCTGGTCAGCCTTGTTTCCGGACCATGTGTAGAACCAGTATCATAGTAGACCCCTCAGCCGCAGCCGATAGCCGAAGCAGCCGCCGGAAATACGGCAGCCGCATATTCGCCGCATTTTTGTTCGGCTAGCCATGTCGTCTTTTTAGATTTATTTATTATTTTTTTTTGGCAACTAAGTTTGCTTGAACAGTAACTTTGCCTAATCAAATTTTGACGTCATAAGCAGTTTTTATAGGCATTTCCGCGTATTTGAGGGTCAAAAGATCAAATTGCTGCAATGAAAGGCAATGAATTATTACATCCGAAGCATAATTTAGTTGTCTTTCATATAGACACTAGTCTCATCTTTGTAGGTGCTTTAGTTCAAGAGGAGTAGCCATGCACGCACGAACATGATAAAAACATCCGTTTTTAGGATGTCGATTACGTATTTTTTAATTAACTCAAGTTTGCAGAAAACTACAAAATTTGTTTAATTTTAACGTTACATAATTGCGTCATTTGAACTTATTTCCTTTGTCAATATAACTTATAATACACAGCATATTTCATTTGTTGCGTTAAAAATTGTGTTTAGATACTTAAAACGTAATGGGGCATAAAACTAAAATAACATAATAAACGCTTTAGCGTTAAAAAAAAATGTTATATTGCTCTTATTTTAAGGTAGGCAATGCTAAAATTTATGTAGGCTAAGCCGGTAGCCGCCGAAATTGTCTCAAGCCGATAGCGGCCGAAAAATTAGTCGGCGAAGATCAGCTAGCCGAAAATTCGCCGAATGTTTTCATTAGCCAGTCGAATAACATACGGCTGAGGGGTCTACCAGTATGAATAAAACACTAAACCGGTAGCACAGGGAACAAATCAACACAATTATATCAATGGGATAAGAAGCGATACCTTCTTCAGAGATAAATGTAAAAAGATGTATTCATGTTTTCGCCAAGTTGGCTTCATTGCTCGGCATGCTGACACTCGCCGGAATGTCCCGAATGAAATGGCCATTTGTTCTTGTTTCCCATTATAACAATTCAGTTTTACTTTAAGATCAAACAAAGTGTCATGAGCAGCAACGCTAAATTACGAGCTGCATCATTTTTTTTTAAATTAATTTCTTTGAGCTTTAAGTCTGCTGAAGCAACTTAATGCTTGTATGGCTGAACCCGCACTTTTTTCAACATTACCAGACTTTTAGAGAAGAAATATCTGGTAAAGGGAGGTGCCAATCCGGGGATTCGATCCGGGAAACCTCCGATCATTGTAGGGGCCGAAAGATTGTCTAGAATTGGCCAGAATAGTTCCCATAGCCGCTGACGGAGCAGGTAATTGACGGTTTTTTTAAAACCATTTTATTTTTTCAGATCAATATGCCGTTTCGTTGCAATTTCATGTGCACTTACAAGCAAGGAGTGCTCTACATTGTCGGTGGTGAAGATGCAAATGGTTGCAAGTATGGAGACACTTACTTTTACGATATTTCAATGAGAAAATTAAGCAAGGGGACAAATCTGAGAATTGCTCGTTCTAATGCTGGCGTTGCGGTATGTGGGCATGACATTTACGTTATTGGCGGTCACAACAACCTCGAGACCACCTTGTCTTGCATTGAACGCTTGAACACCGACAAGCCAAAATCTGGCTGGAGAATAATGCAGCGATCCCTTCGAAAACCTTGTTATTCGCCAGGTGTTGTGGTAAACAAAGGGGAACAAGTTTTCATTATAGGTGGTTACACGGATTATTGCCAGTGTTACATTCCGGGAGAAGAAAGTTGCATACAATTACCTGCTCTTCCTGAAACCTACAGGTATGTCTTCAGTTTCTAAGAGAATGAAGTGCTTTACTTTGAAAAAAGGCTACGAAACTCAAGTCCAGTATGGGTGACGGGTCAATTAAGTATCCTGCTAAGCAAACTTTTGTCAGTTGCTGTACTGCCCTAGTCAGGTGCATGTATTTACATATATGTTTAGCCTGTTTCAGCTCTGTTCGAATTTTAACTAAACATTTATGACAATTCTTGCATGTGAATAGTTCAGTACTGAGACTGACAAAAGTTTGCTTAGCAGAGTAATTAATTGACCCACGTTAGTGCAACGACAGTTTCCACTGCCTTCCATGTTTAGTCTTGTACCCTAAGCTAGGGCTCTACTGGGCCTCACTTCCTTGACGCTATGGCTCCATATTATGCATTGTGTACATTCTTTATTGATAATGTATTTCAGTAGTACTATGTGCTTTCATGTATGGTCTTAAGCCTTGAAGATCAGTGGTCAAGGTGGCTCAGGCCTTGCTTGCCACTAGGGGTAGCTGTTAACAGAGGTGGCTCATGGGATACTTGGGGAGTGCTACAGGAAGAAGTTGTGCTGGCTGCAGCTCGGGGTAAAAAAAAAAAAGTCTGCAGCCACTTTAAGCTTCACTCTGGGAGCTAGTCCCTAACCAGCATCAACTCTTTCCCTGAAGTGTGCCACCCCCTAGAGCATCCTTGGACCATTGCCATCTCCTAAGGACAGACTGCGTGGCCCTGGAAATTCTGAATTCAACCATCCTTCTGACTTACTTCCTGAACTGGGCTTAGTGGGGTTGCATTGGACACGTTTCACCAAGTTGTTTTCAAAGTAAAGCGCTTATGCCAAGCATGCATCTTCCATCTCTCCTTGGGTACGAACCGTAAACCTGTCTAAAGACACGCTTTGGAGCACACCACCACCTAAGTTTGGCACATAAAGACCAACGCAACAGATGGAAGAATACACCTGTTACTGTGCTGTGCCTATTTTAATTTTTGTTACTCCATGGTTTCGTACATTTTATTAATTCAAGCCGGTTAGTTAAATTTGTGAATGTTTTTACTCAAATTCAGTTCAAAGGTTTGCAGGTTTTATGAAAGATTGATATTGCCCGACTTTTTTTTTTGTCGAGATAAATGCACTGAAATACAATGCATTAATGGGAAGCAAGTGTATTTATTTTTCGTTTTTATTGTTTAATTTATTTATTGTACTAAAAAAAATACCACATCTTCCATACCCACTCCGATTTTCTGCTACGTATACATATCTTGTACCGATTTTCGTTACTTTGATCATAGTTGACTATTGAAACTTTTTTTTTTAAAACATTTATCTTCGAAGCCATTATGATTCTGCTTCGAAAATGTGGTATTATTTACACGGTCCTTGGCACTTCCGCTTCAGTGCTTTAATAAGCTCAAAACCGGACTGGCTGATTTTGACTGTTTTAATGTAATCGTGTACCATGCATTTTTTTTTTTTTTTTTTTGTAAACAGATGCTCGTCTTCTCGGCCAAGTTGTTCGGAATGGTTTTTAAGTTTTTGTTTTTTGGTGTATAATTGGGATTTTCTCACTTGGAGTCGTAGGTCAACAGTGATTATTTTGTTCCAGGTGTTGCGGTTTATTCTCTGGCATACACAAGGGGGAAATTTACGTGTTTCGCCGCCATCGTCCTGTAGAATTTTGCATTGTGAATCTGGAGCGTGGAGAATACCGTAATGTCCGAACAACTGGGGCCCTGCCGGAAGAAGTGTGCAATCTTGTCAAGTTAAACAACCAGTTCTGGGCAGTTGATCGATTTGGGAAGTTGTTTACCCTTGACATTAGGCATGCAAGATGGTCTGTCATAGGCTCGTGCACCAAGGAAATCATCAAGCCATTGCATATGAGCATTATTCATGGCACGTTTGGTCTTAGTCCTATGCAAAAATCTCCCTGATGACACTCTAAAACAAGAAGAAGAAAAAAAAGAATTAATCGCTGCTGGACTTGGAAACCTATGTTCTATATCGTCAGCTTCGTTGAAACAATGTCCTAGCTGGTTAACAATTTTAAAGATGGGGTCATGGTTAAATAGCTTAAGAAGGGAACTGTTCAAAAGTTGTATCGTGGATCGCGATTTATTGTTTGTGCTTTAGTGAAAGTGTAACTCTTGTTATGAGCTTTGTACTGTTTTGTGAAACAGAAACTGGTGTCAGAATAATAAACACGTGAACCAGTGACCACAATGTTAAATACAATTTGTGATTTGCTTTTTTACCCATTGCAGTTTTGTGGAAGGCAGTCATTTAAGAAATATGGAATATGTAAACTAAACACACATTCTTAATTATTACACAAACACGTAATCGCCAGAATTTACAAAGATTTAATATTTGTATAAAGATGGTCTGAAAAATGAAAACCACAATTACGATAATTGAAGGATGAAAAGCTATTTACATACACTAGTTAATGCCCCAGTTGGGAGAGCTACAGCACTTCTACAACATCGATAGTCTTAGCTTGGACTAACAACTCTCGAGATGGACGAATTACTTGCCACAGCTGCCATACACAGTCCGTTCGCCTGATACTGTTACGAAACTGGCAGCGCGACCGTGCGTCGTGGGATATCGAAACTATTTAGCATTACTAAAACATTCATAATAATTGAAATTGAGAAATTAATCGTTTAAAAAATAAAGGTTAGATTAGAACAGTAAAATGATTTTAAGATAGATCAGAACTATAGTTGATCAAGGTTTTTTTTTCCCAACATTCATTTTTTAAATGGTTGTAGAGATGAGTGGAGCTAAGTGTAACACGGTTTTGTGTGCTGAGCGGCCACTTAAGGATAAAGTTCTTCAACTTCGGATGTTGCCCACGCACGAGTATTTTGTCAATTTCCGAATGTTTTCCCGTTTCCCGGCTTACACGTGTTACTCTCGTCACTCGCGTGGCATGCCACCATAGACGCCACCAAGGGATTTCGAGGTGGCGCTGCGATAGCAGCTGCAGAAGGTCGGAACACAATCAAGCTTACGGGTTGCCGTATATGATTCGTCCATCTCGAAGAGGGTAGTTACTCCAAGGTCTCAGCAGGTCCTGCAGCCATCCTTTGGCTCAATCAGAAGCCCAGTAATAATTTTATACTGCAGGTTGTGGCCACTGCTATTGTTGAGCTTGTTTTGCCACTAATAACCAGTGTTATAACCAGTGTTTTGATTTCCACCATGACAACTAACCTTCCTCTTCCTAGCTTTCATTGGTGCGTCTTGCTGTCACAGTAAGATGCACCTTTTACGTTGGAGCTAAACGTTAAGTAGCTAAACGTTGGCTAACATCCCTGGAACCTTAGACAGAACGCTTTTTTGTCTGGTGCAATTGTTAATTTCTGGTTTAAAATCGCAAAGTAGTGCAGATAATTTGTTGTTATTGCCCTATCGTAGTGTACTTCACGTCTTTCACTGCTTAGGAGTTGACGCATCTTCTAAAATTTTCTGCACACACACACACTGCTTCATAACTCAAAGGATTTGCTGCACGTTGCCCACTTTCTTGGGCACTTGTATGCATAATAGGTAAACATTTTATAGTGTGAGGGGTGTGTCATTTTCGTAGCGTACCAAATCATCTTCACTACACGGAATTGAGCACATCTGAAATGTTCTGCGCACTGACGCAAAAAAGTCTTGTTTCATGATGGAACAGTTTCAGTTGGCCCATTTCCTTTGGGTATTTGTCCAGCAGTAAACACTAAGGAATCGTACGATGGTGGCGGTTGCTCCTGAACAGTTAGTCCTTGTCTGGGAACTGTCGTCGAAGGATGAGGTGTTGGAGGTGATTGTGCAGGTTCAATAAATACCTGTTGGGGAGCGGACCTGGAATTGCGATGGAAGCGTGCAGACGGTGTTAGCATCATTCCTGGATTAGTACCAAAGAGGTTCCATACGATTTGTCCTTCGCCATTGCCGACTATTAAACGTCTACTTGCACAGATTAACCAGAAGCAGATGCAGAGAAGGAAAGCTGTGGAGATGACTGCCAAGACCACTGAGAGGATGGAAGGAGATGTGTAGAGGGACGATGCTGGCAATGGCGATGCTAGAGAAAAAATAAGAAATTAACAAAACAAAAAATAAGCTAGGTTTTTGATTATTCAGTTTCAGGTTTTTCGACCTGAAATACCGATTAAAAACGTTAAGAAAGAAAAGGGTTACCTTAATATTCGTATAGTCGGTTATACAAATCTGTGTCGGTCTGTTTGCCAGTGACTTAGCATACCATAGGGGACATTGAAAAATAACATAAGGAAATAGAAAAATAAAAGAATTTTTGCTGGAGGATGGGGGGGGGGGGGAAAAGATAAAGTGATTTTTGGCTTCAAAGTATACTTCCAGCCCTCTAGAGCCCAAAATGGACATGTATCGGATATTCTGTAAGGTGGGGGCCTATTCTTTCCATCACTCCTAGACAAAATTGTTTTGCTGAGCTATGGATTGTCCTATACCCATTTAAAGGAGAAGAGGTAAAAGCGTAGGAGCGAAAGCGTATGGTGATTTTCGAATTCAGAGTCTTCCTATGAGCTTTCTAATAGCCTGAAATTGACATGCTTAGAATATTCTGAAAAACTGGTATTTATTCTTTCCGTCAAATCAATCTTAATCGAAATTGGTTGGCGTAGTAAGGGACCGTTCTACACCCATTTAACGGTGACGAGGTAAAGGCATAGGGCGAAAGCGTATGGCGAGTTTCGAATTCAAAATGCTCTTGCAAGCTCTTTAATATATTTTTGAAATATGAGGATCTGTTCTTTCCGTCAATCCTAACCAATATTGTTTAGCTTAGATACACACACAAATATGATCATCACAATGGCAGTTTCAAATCGAAAATAGGTGCTAAACTGTTACAGCTTCACTTATAAGTGGGTGTAGGACAGTCCCGCCTAAGTTAACAAGTTTGGTTAGGATTGATGAAAAGAATAATTCCCATATTTCAGAATATCCTAAGCACGTGTATTTCGGGCTATTAGAGAGCTTGTACGAGCAATTTGAATTCGAAAATCATCATACGCTTTCACCACTACACCATTTCATCTTCACCTTTAAATGGGTGTACAACGGCTCATAGCTAAGCCAAACCATTTTGGTTAGGAGTGATGGAAAGAATAGATCCCCACCTTTCAGAATATCCTAAGCATGTATGTTTCGGGCTATTAGAAAGCGAATATCCCAAGCATGTACATTTCGGGCTATTAGAAAGCTTGCAAGTGCACTTTGAAACCGAAAATCACTTGAAAAATTGAAAAATGGAACATTAACGCGAATTACGGGCGATATATTTGAAATACAATTTTGGGGTTGAATGGTCCTGTCCAGAGTTTTGTGCAGAACGTTTTTGTTTCATATTATGCTTTTGAGTTGTTAACAGTTAAGGAGTTACGGCTAAAAAAAAAATGTTTTCTTATTGTCGAAACATCTTAACCTGTTAATTTTGCATTACATTGTCCTCAATGTGATGTTTTCCTGGAGGTTTTTTGGTTGAGTGTAACCGCCTGCTTGCATGCCCACACTGCGCCTGCGCGGTGCAGCCCTCCTTTATAAAAGCAATTGCGGGAATGATTTCGCCATTCATTTTCCTCCAGAGGTTGCCTCGCGTCACCACGCTTCTCGTTTCCCGACCTTTCGTTTGGAATTTGGATTCTCCCCAAGATGGCCGCTGCCACCTGATGTCGATGCTGAACGAAAACAAGCATTCGCCTGAACCCCTTCCTCAGCGACAGATGGCTTCGACCCTCGTCCTTGCCAATCCTACCGATCGACGCCCTTTTCGGCAAAGACCCACCGGGTGACAGTGGTGGAACTACACATGTTTGCCCCCCCCCCTGCAAAAATTTTTTGGGCCTCCTCCTTCCTCTCTTCGTATACATTTTCGGCCAGAACCATCTACTTTTTAGTCAGGTATTAGAAATACGCCATCAACGAAAATTATACACCAGAAAGTAACGTAATACAATAAGCTACCTTTATGCACTTAGGTTTCGTCGGAATGGCATGAGCGGGATTCGAAATGGCAACCCAATTCGTCCCCAGATCACTGGAATATCATCAACCAATCATCTCAACGAAGAAGGAAACCCTCTTCAACAATAAAAAGGCCTGATCCAGTGCATGTTTCGTCAACAGGTCTTTCATTCCACAGATGGAAACGAAGAGACCGTGGCTCCTTCTATACTTTGTTCCACATTATGTTTTCAGAAAACTGACTGTATGACGCTACGTTTTCTTCCACTACGAGTGCAAAAAATCCGTAAACAACCCATTCGTAAAATTTAACAGTAACTGTGTAGAGTTTACAAGTGTGATTTCCACATGTTTTTGCACTCTTAGTGCAAGGAAACGAGTCGTCATCCAGTCAGTTTTCTGAAAACAATGTGGAACAAACTATAGCCCAGTCAAATTAGACCAAATTTTGATCGAATCTCGGAATAATTGATAATAAGCTAATTTTTGGCACAGATGTTCGTAATGGCCTTAGGTTCAACATGCTAAAAGTCCTCAGTTGTCCGTGTTCAGCTAACGTCGCCATCTTAGAAACGTGACGCTTAGAAACGGTTGCTTGAGCATGAAAATATGTTCTGTCCAAAATGTAGAGCATGGAATTTTCTACAAAAAAGGCTCTATTCATTTTTTTCGTAGATTCAATGATTTAGCCAACAAACGGTTAGAAGATGTTGAGCTAATGCCGCCATCTTGGAAACATGCGCCCACAATCAGTTTTTGTCAATCTACCACGAAAACGGCTGCATAAAATATGTTTAATCCGAAACTGTAGAGCATGGAATTGTCTACAAAAAAGGCCCTATTCGTTTTTTGAAAACTCAGTCAATGATTCAGTGAATAAACTGTCAAAGAGGCACGCCTGTGGCCCCCAATTCACGCAATGTACATTACACTTCATATAGTTGGATGGCTCGGGGCCCAAAATTGATGACATTTGTGAAAAGCATGAAAGTATATTAATAAACAAAAACGGAACGTTAAATGTTTAGGGTAAGGGTCTAAAAGTCAAAACCTAGAATGAACACGGACAAGCTTTGACAGTAAGGGTCTAGGTGTAAAATTTTGTAAGAGGCTGGTAAGCATTAGACCCTTACTACCCGGTGGTTAGCTTAGTTCTACTCTGTTCGGACAGAATGTGTATGAACTGTTGTAGCAGGTTTCTTGTTCTTAGAATATTGTTATGGAACTTTAAGAACACAAGATTCTTGTGAAGTTTGGCATTTTGTCTTTTGATGCTTTAGAATTTTTTATTATATTTCGTAGATTTACGTTAGAGGATAATCAGTAATGCTCTCTGCTGCGAATACCCTGCTATGTTACTAAATGGACAAATAATTTTCAACATAAAGCAAAGCAGCAAACGTATACCAACCACTGGATCATCACATGGGTCATTGTAGGAGGATTTCCTGTTTTTCGTCAAAATGTATTTATTTCTGACCATCGGGTAGTAAGGGTCTAATGCTTACCAGCCTCTTACAAAATTTTACACCTAGACCCTTACTGTCAAAGCTTGTCCATGTTCATTCTAGGTTTTGACTTTTAGACCCTTACCCTAAACATTTAACGTTCCGTTTTTGTTTATTAATTCGTGTTACTTTTAGAATTGCAGCTAAACTGTAAAACAGTGCAGTTAACGGTCCAAATTGAAAGTTTAACAGAGACTCTAGGCTGACTCTTACTAACACTGGCTATCGCCAGTTAATAATAGAAACAAATCCTTTAATCTTCAGTCTTGCAGCTGGCGTTTGCTAATTGGCATTGTTGCATAACAACAATGTTTAAAACAACGTAAAACAATCAATCTGGTCGTTTACAGCTCCATAACCCCTGAACCACTTGACCAATTAGAAAATGCCTTATGGAAAGGGCACATCTACAGAGCAATACCTGTAAAATGAGCTAAGAACCAGCTTCATAGGACAAATGGTTTGACCTGTAGAGAGGACAGACGAAAGTATCCCCAGAACAACAACAAGAAGAAGAAGAAGCAGAACAAGAAGTTGTCTATTTGGTCCCTCTCTGGATCTCGGATTTGGCTGGACCGAATTTCACAATTTTTGGAATGTAGAGAGGCCTTGACTAGTCGAGGCTGGATTCCAAATTTGGTTTTAAAATGTTCACTTTTGACGGAGTTATAAGCTCTCAAAGTTAAGAGTTTAACACAGAGACCCTAGGCTGACCCTTACTAACACTGGCTATCGCCAGTGTTAATTACAAGTAATTGGAAAAAAATAGCTATGATAGCAAGTTCAAGAAACCCCTTGGGGGGAGGTGGAGCGGGTGATTTACCACACCAAAAACGGTAGTTATAGTGATTTTCGTGTTCAAAGTATTCTTGCGAGCCCTCTAATAGCCCAATATGGGTATGATTAGGATTTTCTGAATGGTGGGGATCTATTCTTTCCAACAATAATAACCAAAATTGCTTTACTTAAAGAGGGACGCTCAATTATAGGTAAAGTGGTAGCAGCGAAAGCGTATGGTGATTTTCGAATTCAAAGTGCTCTAGCAAGCCCTACAATAGGCAGAAATTCACATGCTTAGGATTTTCTGAAAGGTGAGGATCTATTCTTTCAATCAATCCTACCCGAAATGGTTTTGCTTAGAGAGGGAACAACTTATGCCTAGTTAAAGGTGAAGAGGTAATGGCATAACGGCGAAAGCTTTTGTTGATTTTTAAAATTCAAAGTGCTCTTGTGAGCCCTCTAATAGCCCAAATTGGACATGCTTAGGATTTTTTTTAAAGGTGGGCATCTATTCTTTCCATAAATTCTAACTGAAATTGTTTAACTTAGGTAGGGACCGTCGTACGCCCATTTATAGGTGAAGAGGTAATGGCATAGCGGCAAAAGCGTACGTTGATTTTCGAATTTAAAGTGCTCTAGAGAGCCTACTAATTGTTCACCTTAGATTTGGACCGCTCTACGCCCATTTAATGGTGAAGAGGTAAATACGTAGTGGCAAAATCACATGTTGAGTTTCTAATTCAAAGTGTACTTGCGAGCTCTCTAATTGCCCGAAATGGACATGCTTACGATTTTCTTAAAGGTGGGGATCTATTCTTTCCATCAATCCTAATTGAAATTGTTTAACTTAGACATGGACCGTACTACGCCTTATGTTAAGGTGTAGCGGCTATTTGAATTTCAAAGTGCAATTGGAATTCTCATATTTGTATTTGTACCTAAGCTGAACAGTTTCGGTTAGGATTGATGGAAAGAATAGATCTCTACCTGTCAGAATATCCTAAGCATGTCCCATTCGGGCTATTAGAGGGCTCACCAGAGCACTTTGAATTTGAAAATCAACAAACGCTTTCGCCGTCACGCCATTACCTCTTCACCGTTAACTAGGCATATGTTGGTCCGTATCTAAGCTAAACAATTTCGGTTATGATTGATGGAAAGAATAGATGCCCACCTTTCAGAAAATCCTAATCGTATCCATTTCTGGCTATTAGAGGGCTCGCAAGAATACTTTGAACACGAAAATCACTATAACTACAGTTTTTGGTGGGGTAAATCAACCCCCCCCCCCGAACTTCCCAGAGTATTTTTTGAACTTGGTATCTTAGCTATTTTTTCCAGACGCTCTCCATATGCATTCATGCTTTTGACAGAAAGTGACAAATTCCATCAATTTTGGGCCCCAAGCCATCCAACTATATGAAGTGTAATGTATATTCGGTGCATTGGGGTCCACATGGGTTCCCCTTTGACACCGTTTATTCGCTGAATTACTGACTCTGTTATAAAAAAAAAAAAAAACGAATAGAACCTTTTTCGTAGACAATTCCATGCTCTACAATTTCTGATTAAACATACGTTATGCAGCCGTTTCCGTGATATATTGACAAAAAAAACAACATTTTCGGGCGCATGTTTTCAAGATGGCGGCATCGCTTAACATTCTTCTACACCGTTTATTGGCTGTATCATTGAATCTACAAAAAAAATGAATAGAACATTTTTTGTAGAAAATTTTATGGTCTACATTTTTGAACAGAACATATTTTCATGCCCGAGCAACCGTTACCGAGATATATTGAAAAAACCGATATCGGTCGCCATGTTTCCAAGATGGCGACGTTAGCTCAACACGGACAGCTGAGGACTTTTAGTATGCTAAACTAGATGTCACTACGAACGTCTGTGCCAACAATCAACTTATTATGAATTATTTCGAGCATTAGATCTAATTTGACTGGGCTATTCCCGGTGCCTCCCGGGATTGATCCACTTTCCGAAAACTCATGACAACTCGTCGTCTACCAACTTTCGGATCGCCAAGCAAGACCTTCCTTGACCCTCGTGGAATCATGGACCAAAACAAGTTGCCAGCTTTCGTTCGTCCTGCTGGCGAAATCGAAGACACCGTGGCTCCCCTCCCGTCGTCTCCGGGATCAATCCACCGTCCTATAGCTCACAAGTCTCGACGACTCATCGTCCGAACACTTCAGATTGCCTGCCATCTCGACGTAGTGAACAACCTTAGCCTTTCACACCACCAAGAAGAGGGAATCTCATACAATCCTTTCGCCCCGCCTCTGGAACTCAAAACGACGGGGCCTCTCCACCCCCCCCCCCTGCTCACCGGACCGTTCTACTGTCCATCAACTCGTGCGTAACAAGGTTTTCGTCCGTCCTCCATGCGCATCACCCGCCACCTCGATGGTGAAGACTGCTCTAACTTGGCCCTTTCGGAAAGGCCATAAACCAAGACAAGCTGTACCTACACCGAAACCAAAACAAGCCGCCCCTCTCGGATGGCTATCTACCTTGACAAGAAAGGAGCCTCACTCGCCCTTTTGGAAAGACGGAAAACTACCCAATCTTGGCCCTTTGGAAAGACCAGAAACTAAGACAAGTCAACCGGCACCGGAACTGGAAGAAAAGCCACACCTCTCGGATGACAATCCACCCTCAGGAGGACTGAGCCTCACTCGCCCTTTCGGAAAGGTGGAGAACATAACTGATCACCATCAGTTCCTTTCGTTTCACCACTGAAGGGAAAAACGACGTGGCTTTTTCCCCGTCACCTTCCAGGACCGACGGGGGCTGGCGCGCCGCGGTCCGGGAATTCGTCATCCACAATGACTGACCATTTGGCCCCTTTCGGATCACCCCAATCAGAGAAAGGAAAAACAACCAAGACAATTTCGTTCGTTCCTCCGTTGAATTGGGAAACGTCATCTTCCCCCCTACAAAATAACGAAGAAGCTTCCAGTCATTCCCTTCCCTCCGAATTTGCCTCAAAGCCTTTCACTCCTTTACAACTCAAATAAAAATAGCCGAATAAACGAAATCGAAGAACGAACAAAACCCCTTCCGAAGCCTCGTTCCGGCCTACTGCTTCGGTCCTTAACCAAGGCCATGAAATGATCGAATCACACAAATCCTCCAGTGGACCCAATTCAAAAGCCCCTCGAAAGGCTCCCTTTCATCCTTTCCGAAAAGCCAACAAAACCGACGGATACCGCAGCACTTCCTAGGGCTCCCGGCCGCGCATCTGGTCTTCTCCACGCAGCCGGCTGAAGACTGCAACAAACAAAGAACACCCCCATCCGAAGTTGAAGTAACGAAAGCTCGCACCACCAAGCCATGCAACCCCAGTCCTGTCGGACCGACCAAGTATCATGCTCCCGCCCATCCGGCCAATGAAACCAGCACAAACGCGCATCCACTCCGAACCGCCGCAGCCACTACTCGCCACCAAGGAGCAGAAGCTCCTTTCAGGAAAGGAAGCAATGACACCTTTCGGCCCTCCTGCATTCCAGTCGGCGCAACACTTCAACACTTCCAACCAGCTTGGCGAAAACTAACTCAAAACAAAGAAATTTTTTTCGATTTACGAACATGGCCTTCGACTGACTGCCCTCTCAAGACCCCCTCTGGCGGCCTCCCCACCATGGGACTTTGTACCACCAATATCTGAAATCCCCGTGGTTCCCGGGGTCGATTCACCTTTCCAAAGCCGTATTTTTGGATTGCTCTTCTCCAAGCGAAAAACGAAAGCGTTCCCCACCTTGCAATCCTTGTCAGCACAGCCATCATTGTTTACATTCAGCTTTCGCATTGGAGCCCTCTGATTGGTTGCAATCAGAAACCAAGGAAACGAAAGCCAACACGCATCCCTTTCGGCTGTGAAGCATGCCGCTGTTTCCACTACCCTCTCCCGTGTCAGCTCTCACCCTGATGCCGACGTCGTGCCGTTGACTCTTCAGCCAACAGCCAACAGCCAACAGACAACGGTTCAACTCTCGCAACCTGTCTAAGTTCCAAGACGAAAATCGTTTTCGAAAACGGCTGCTTTCTCGACCGTGGTTCACCCCACGTCTCGAGTTGAATTCAACTCAACCTTTTCACCAAACTTCTCGAAAACTACCGCATTCCTGCTAACTCCGCTCATTCGACCAACAACTAGATGAACAATAACCACACACATTGCAAGACAGCCCCTCCATCTAACAACCCAGAATACTGTCTTTTTACTGACATTTACAACCAGTCTGCGCTGCAGAGAAATCCAAGCTTAATCTGCCCACCCATCTTACTACATTTTCGGACCAAACCACTTCTCGGGGTAACACTGAACCCAAGTACAAAGTCCCGAGCAAAAACCCTAAAACCAACTGGACCGCCAAAATCCGTAACCTCTCCATTAGACATCCTCGGAGATGAACCTGAACGACAATTATGTCCGATCCGAACACGGCGCTTCGACATAACACGGACCCGGCATGAAGACAAACGAAAAGAAAAGAACCAACTTTTCCTCCCCACTGACTGACAATCTGACGAAACCTCCGCAGCAATGGTACCACACCGGATTAAAAAGACCAACGAAGAAGCTTAAGACAAACATGGCAACACAAGTAATAACAGAAGAGTGAAGGCACACAAGTAAGAACAATCTCCACATCGTGGGCCCACCACAACGCCATCCCGATTGAAGAGATCCTTGCAGCATCATGGCGCAACCCATCGGCCTACACCTCACACTACCTGAGGGACATGTCAAGAGAAGAAAAGGGACTACACCGGCTGGGACCAATCGTCGCATCCAGTACTGTGGTCAAGCCCCCTTAAGCACTCAGAACGAAGCAGAATCAAGCCATCCATGAAGGAAGCAAGCCATCCACTGAAGGAAGCAAGACCCATCCTTCAATAAAACAATGGTTCTTTTCAGGACCACCAACCACCACGAAACAGACCAAATTCCTGTTTTCATCACCTTGTTCTGAATAAAGTGCGAAATTTTGGTAAATGTTTTGGGGGACAGCTTGCTTGCATCCCAGCGCGCCCGTCAAGGTGGTGCCCGCCACCTGTCTTTGACGAGGTCTCCTGTTAATGCAAAATTAACAGGTTACGATGTTTCGGCAATAAGAAAGCCCATTTTGCCGGCCCCCAGTCCGGCCAGCTAAAAATGGTTTCTTTTGCCGAAAACATACTTAACCATATACCGCTGTGCCTCCCCTCTCGAGTCACCGCCTGACACATTGGGAGGAAAATAAATGACGAAAGCGTTCCTGCTCTCGCTTTTATAGAGGAGGGCTATGCCGCGCAGGCGCAGTGTGGGCCTGCAAGCAGGCGGTTACACGCAACCAAGAAACCTCCAGGGAAACATCACATTGAGGACAATGTAATGCAAAATTAATAGGATAAGTATGGTTTCGGCAAAAGAAACCATTTTAGCCGGCCAGCTGGTGGCCGGCAAAATGGGCTTTTTCACAGCCATTTTGACCGCCATCTTGGATTTTAGGGCTTCTGGGTAAATTTCGAAGTGGCTCTAAATCGAACAATGATCTTACAGGCACGCACATTTATCATGACGATTTTCATGCTTTTATGAAAGTGAATGATTCTTCGGATCTGTCGCCTGACTATTTCCAGTGTACTATATTTCGCGGCGTAAGGGATTATACATTTAGCAGATGTTGATTATTCTGTCTTTGGTTGACGTAAATTGCTTATGTGTCCATACTGCACGAAACTACATAAAACTAGCTAAATAATAAAAGTAACGTTCTCTCCAATCGCTTACGCTGCGAAACATACGTTGAGATTGTAAACTGGAAAAGAAAAGATTCACTTGTGAGAAATGCAATCGAATAAAAAAAACTGCAATTTTGGGCCTAAGAAGTCCGGTCTCAAAAGCACTGGCTCGAATTATAGACGCCATTGTTTTTTACCTCCACGTGCTTTTTGCAGCTAGCTTATAATTAGCTCCTGATACTAGCCTCGCACTGAATATGGCGTATTGCTCCTGCTCTATTGGAAAATGCTGCATTTTTCGAGAATTTCGCTAAAAATTGACTGTTTTTGATGATCGAACACACCATTGCAATAATTTTTATCTTTCGAATTCTGCTGAGAACAAGTCGGTAACTTAACTTTTTCTAAAATCTTTCTAGAGCTCAAAAACCACAAATGAATTCCCGCTCCTTCCCCTCCCCCCCCCCCCAAAAAAAAATAAAGCAAGTAGAAGCAAGATTGTAAATTTTGCATTGCGTAGTTTACTGTGCTCTACGTTCAGTTATCACAACTAATATTAGTTATGCAAGTCTGAAATTATTTCATTGAACCTATACCTTTCGGCATTTCGTCAAACAAAAAGAAATAAAAAATAAAAAATTATAATGATAAAATGACAACCTGGGAGTTTCAAAACTTAAATTAGCAATATCGTTCGTTTTTTTTTTCACTGTACTGCCGTCAATTTAATCTTCATATAATTTCTTTGCATCACAAAACGATCGATGATTTTTTCGACGCAAACTAATTTCAATTGTTGTTTATAGTTGGTTCTGGCTGTTGACATTGGCTGGAACCTGTTCACCGCTTTGCAAACTGTGGTCAGCATCACTGTTGCTTGGGTCACTCTGGGATCTTTGGTAACGAATCTGCTGATGACCTTGCTAGGCCTGGCTGGTGTAGCCGGTCAAATCCTGTTTGTTTTCGTATTGGGCGCAGGGATTTACGACCGAGTGTCTCTACCTTGTTCAAAATTGAGTGGCAAGCCAGCTGGTCCATGGATTGAAAGGGACGTGCCCCTTTTGATATCCACCCATCAATCGCTGATCTGAAGCCGTTGGGCAAGTGCGGGCCTGCTTTCAAGGCTTCGGACTGGCTATGTTCAACTTGGGGCTCACCTTTACAGGCTTGGTTGGTGCCGTTCTCCAGTGTGTGTTTGTGGTGAAGGAGAGGAGACTGTTAGTGATTTTCTCCTTCATTGCCGTCAGTGGGTCACCCAGCGATACTCAGTATCGTGCAGGGTATTGACTTGCGGGATGTGTTAGGGGTGCCTCCACATATGGGAAAACTTGCCTTGTTTGCGGTTTTGGGTTTTTGTAGAGCCACCGGGCGATTTTTGTAGTGGCCGAGCTGTTGTTGTTGCGCCCCCCCCCCCCCCCCTCGTTCCACAAGTGTACTTTATGTGAATCAATGTTATAGGCTGGCAGTGTGGGTTACGTGACATTGTGGAATGATGGTTTATCCTCTGTATAGATTTTAAGTTAGGTTTAAGTAAGTTAAGTATACAATAGATTACGAGTGTATGCCATTATGGCCTTTAGACTCTAATAAAGAAATCAAATCAATTCATCACATTCCTCAGCACGCGCGCCTTTCATCTGTATCAGTTAAAATATATGATTCGTTTGTCTGAACGTTTGTTATGACTCCTCTGAAGTAAACCACTACGTAGGTGACAGCAGCACTAAACCAAAGATTGGGAGAGCAAAGAGAGAAACTTGTTGAAAGGGGTTGGTTTATGTGGAAATCGCTGGCTTCACTCGCTCAATCCATGCGCCTCAGTGCTTCAGAAACGCGAATGATTGACAGTCTTTTAAAACCTATTGGCCGGCTTTTTCCGTGCATCCAGTAAATAAGCCATCAGCAAAAATCTTACACTAGAAAGTCATGCGTTCACCAGTTCGAACCGGGTCACATCACTTGAATGAAACATAAGTACATAAAGGTGGCATAAAGGTGGCTTAGTGCACCACATTATTTCTAGTATATGTTTTCTGCTGATAGCTTATTTCCAGTTTTCCTTTATATAATAATAATAATAAAATAATTTATTTGTGCATAAAGCAAAATGGAACATGGAAGGGCTTGCCACTAATACCAGTCCAAAAATATAAAAAAATTATTCACAAAATTATACTTCGTCATAGCCTATGCAATTTCAGATAAAAATTGGATAATTCCATTTTAACTAAAATCTCTGATAAGATAATTTTTCAGACTGTCATTTTTTTAACGACTTTTAAAACAGGACAAGGTTTGAGCTTCAACTACCATTGCAGGCAATTTGTTCCAACAACTTACAACTCTATTGCTAAAGAAATATTTCCTAGTATTTGTTCTGAAACGAGCTTTTACCAGTTTCCAGGAATCTCCCCTCGTCCTGTCACCATTAAGGAGCTCGAAAAAATAACTTCAATCCACACCCAAGTGACCACGTAAAAGTAAATAAGTCAGACTCAAGTTTGCTCTTAGTTTTCTTAATTCAAGAGATTCCAACCCCACGGCATTTAGTCGATTGATATGTGGTAAATTAAATAAACCTCTTAACGTCTTAGTGTACCTGCGTTGGACCGACTCAGCAAAGTCAATGTGTTTAAGTAAGTGGGGTGACCAAACCAAGATTGCGTATTCAAGTATAGATCTCACGTAAACTTTAAAACATGGCCGGATTAAACCTCGTATAAGCCCGGTGCTTAAGAATAATTGTTGCCCCCCCCTCCCCCCCCCCGTCAACAATAATTTTTTTTGTAACAACATTAAAAGTTAAAAAAAAATTTTATTCAGGCTGCTAAAAATTAATTAAGTGGTTCTCAAAAATGGTACTAAAAAATTGACGCGAGTGGGCTGTGTTTTTTTTTTCGAGATTTTTCAGATGCGTGCGATGGTTTTTTTATTTACCAAACAAAAAAAAAACATTTCCTTATAATTTGTTACGGATAAAGAATCTATGTTTTAATACCAGGTTCAGCCATGTTTAGAGTGCATGTCCCACATTTGACAAAAGTCTTTCTTTACATCCAAGTTTTTACTTGTAACATGCCTCTGAGCAGCTCTTAGATCCGTTTTGAGGTGAAAATGTAAATGGACCAAAAGGCTTGATATGGTCATTGGCTCCAGGAAGTGTTGGTTAAAAGAATCGATGCGCAATGAGAATTGTTTTTTAGACAATGTCATAAAAATCTTTTCATGCGCTAAGAAAAAAAACCCATGCATGCGCTCTTGATAACCACTTAATTAACTTTTAGCGGCCTAAAATAGTACCTTATTCTATTTTTCCCATGACCGTGAGGAACCTTTGAGGCCCTTTTCGGACTGTGGGCCGGTGCTTCCGCACCCAAAGCACGCCCCCCCCCCCCCTCCCTTAATCCGGCCCTGTTCTCCAACCAATACACAGAAGACTATTCATAAAACAAAAGACAATACAAATTCATACTTATGGAATCGCCGCAGACAACTGTACTTTCATCTTTTCCTGAATAGCAATCTTCTTCACCGTCACAAATCAAAGAAAGAGGCAAACAGCGCCCAAGTCGTGGGCACATAAAGCCATGGTAGTGATCGTGGCAAACTTCTTCATTCTTTTCTGAAAACACAAAAAAGTTGCTTTTAATTGTAAAGTCAAAGTCAAAAGTGGGTTTATTTCATGGTTTCAAATACATGAGAGCAACAAAAAAAAAACAGAAGACAAAGGTCTTATATACTCAAAACATTGAATTACACACTAGAAAAGAGAGCGGAAAAAAAATCAGAGATACAGAGAACAAAAGACAAAGACAAACAGGCAGGGGTATTGCAGAAGACGTGGGCCATTACAGGACAACCAGGCACATAACTGGACTGATAGAACAAGACAACACAGACCAGCAAGCTGAACAACACAAGACAATGGTCATGCACAACAGATCAGCAGAAAACAAATAACATTCTAGGATATACATCAACATAAACTGAATAAGAATAAGAGAAGCAGTAATGGATAAGAAGTGAGAGAAGTTCACGGTGATATTGTCGAGGAGGCAATATGTGTATGTCCCTATTCTGTTTCTTCAATTGCATTTTTATTGCGACGAAAATAAACATTACCTGTAAACTTTACCATTTTTATTCTCCAATGCTTTTCCTTCTAGTGAATTGATTGAATAATAGCCAATCCCTGGCTCGCTAACCCCGAAATGCAGTCCTGCACTTCCCTCCTAAAGTAGGCTACATAAGAGCTGAACGCGTGTCTCCTTCATCTTTTATTCTCTAGCGCTCGTCCCGTATGGACCATGGAGGAAAGAAAAGAGGCGGTTTGGACGTGCGCTCCTGCTCCTTCTACCGTTCACAGCGTGAACTACTAAACGAAAGACGTTAACCCAGCTGGCGAAAGAACGGACCGCCGAGATGATGCCGTCAAGGGTGAGCTCCGCCCCGGCTGGGCCTGGCTGGCTCCCGTGCTCCTTCATGCTTCGTGCCTACGGCGCCTGATGTTTGTTGCTGCCCGGCAATCGTCTCCAAGCCCGAGCGTTTGCAATGACACAATTAAATGGGTCCTCATTTTTGATAAACAACGGAAAAATCGGAAATTTCATTTGTTGTTGTAAATAATTAGCAAAACGTAAAAAAAAAATCAGTTTTTGCCACCTACGATCGAATGAACAAAATCAAAGGGCGTTTTCATACAGTTCGTCAGTTCTATCGTACATTTTATGAACATTTCATTAAATAAACTGTAATTGGCACGTAAGAAATGGCATTCAAAAAACGTCTCCAACAAATAGCCCCAAAGAAAAAACCCACATAGGGCATTTCGTAGAAACTTAGTTTTAATCCCTAGCAAACGAATTCTTAGCTTAAAAAAAACTGTTTTAAATTTAGTGGGGCTAAAATTAATATTAAAACGTGTTTATACAGAGTTCGGAAATTCGAGAGACAAACTACATTTTGCCTGGAAAAAGAGTAGACCCAATTTGTAAACCCTTCTGTTTTGTTTAACGATATTTAGAGGGACAGACTTGCAAACCCGTAATATGTCAGATAAAGTCAGCTAAAACGTCAGATAACGTCTAATAATTAGCCACTGTATTTGAACTTACCAAAATTACGTAAAGTGAAAGTGCCCGAGCCAATACAACTATTAACGACTTAACTAATGTAGCAATGTTTTCATTTCTTTATTAAGCCTATGGCCTGCGCAAAGCACACATGGTTTCAATCAAAAACAGTGCAGCAGGTTCTGTCTCCACAAAACGCATAAAAATAACTAAATCCCATTCAACCTCTGAAAAACTTTTATTACCTTTGATAAAGGTCAGAATTCTGATGGTGAATCCCAACGACTGGTCATCGTCAAATGTCGTTTCTGCTGACATGTTGCTGATAAAACTTAGCTGCATTGATCCTTTTGATTCAATGGTTCGAGATGCGTCATCCGGATCCCTTTGCACTTGATCTTCTTGGTTGCAAACTGAAATCAACTCAGTTTCGGTTACGATCTGTCGAAATAAGAGTATATACATGTTATCAAGAATTCCCTTACTGAAACGTCTTAAATTCATTCCCTATTAGTTCCGTCTAAGTTCACAGAGGGCACCATGAGTTTTTTTGTGGGATTTCTACTCAGTTTAGTTTCAGCCTAAAATTAAGGGAAACTTAACGAAACTAGCTTGCATTTAATTATTATTTAGTTTAGTTTAGTTGTAATTTAGTTTACTTTAGATTTGGGGCTGAAAAATGAGCAAAAATTACCAGATGGAAGGTGTGGCGCCCTCTGAAAAGTAAATGGAACTAACAGGAATGAATGCAACATGTTTCAATGGGGGACTTTTGAGAGTTACAAATTCTCCTCCCCAACCCTATAAATTCTTGATCTTGATACTACCTGTAAAATGTAAACTTAAAATTCGTTCTATTTCGCCTGTGAACTTAACATTGCAACTGAAAAACAGTTGAAAAAAAAATAGTTCTTGTGTATTGCTGACAAGCTCAACTAACAAGTGAACTAACGCCATTCACGATTTATAAACTAAGTAATGACCATACTAATGCAATGTGTAAGGTTTGGCCATATCGTTCCATTCGAACACTAATGACAGTCATTAAGTAATTATCATCAATTATGGGTCATTACCCCGTTCGACAAGTAAGAACTTTTGGATACATTTGCCAACCTTCAAACACTGTAAGAAGCAACAACTTTCCACGAGAACTGACGTTCCATTCTTTGCATCTTGTAACTTGGCTTATGGCGGAAAGCATGCTATAAATGAAAAGAACGTTTTACCACCAGAGACACTAGCAAAAGGTAGATACAAGCGGCAGAGATGCTCTTTGTCGTCATGTAGGACAAATTCATGTTGATCGATGTCACGTTGTAAATAATTCTTGTAAATTTTGCTGAAGGAGACGAAGTAAATTGGATCATTTTGTTTGCAAGCGTGAGTCGACCCATTGAATATATAACTGTTTTTATTTGCCTAATTGATGTACCGAATTATAGTTTAGTTTAAGGGATTTGGGTCATTCCAGGTCAGTTGATCATTTTAGGCAATGGGTCATTACGGGTGACTGGATCTCGAGGTAAATAATCTGGTCTAGCATATTGACCATGGCCCAGTGTCCAACACGAATGTTTTGACTCTTGTGGCCCGGTGACCAACAACCCTTTCAGCATTTCGAACCTGGATGAGACGACTGGAATACGTTGACTTCTTAACTGTAGCTTCAGTTCTCATATAAAAATATAATTGGAGGAGCGAAGCGAGTGCAACAAACGTAACGTAGCCTAACGAACACCGCATTGCAAAATGTTGGTTGGCTGGTTGGTTGCATGTTTGTATAGTCAGAGTGGCACCCAAACCAGGGCAGATTGTTATGAAATTTCCCACATTGCTAGAAAACCCAAAAAAATATTGCTGGTCTTGAATTTGGCCTAAATTGATCAATTATAATCCACGAAATTACGATTTTTCGAATTTGTCGATCCAACACTCACCATTGTAAATTTTGAATCCTGAATAGTTAACGAATTCCGACGAAGCATACACTGCGTTGCTGGTAATCAAGTGAACTTTTAAAAACCGTCAAAATAAATCATCGTTGCTTCCTTATACTATCTTTTTCGACGTAACTCACGCAATAACAACATTTGATTAGCTCATTGTAACCACAAGAGGAAGACAGGCAAATGGAAAAAAAAAAAAAGTTAACGACTCACATTCCTTTCATGTGTAAAAGAATGCTTGGAGGAATTCACCAAATATGGCGACGCAAACTACTGTCACATTCTGGTAATCCCAAATGTGAATCCGTAAATCGACGTAGCATCAGGAAACTGTTTATATAAAGCGAAAGTAGGCAGCAGATGCCGTGTTTAAACCACAACACGGAACAATACGATAGCTTCATATAATAAGATTCCTGGGCTGCTATGAAACTGCTCAATACCGTGTTGCAAGAATGAATAGGCTTAACCTCGAATGCAATAAGCCTAATTTCTCTGCTGTTGTCGCTTACGAAATTTAAATGGCAGCTAACAATTAGGCCTAAAATTAGGTTTTTGTTCTGTATTTAGGTTATGAAGCATTAGAATTATTTAATTGGTATCTTTTCACCCAAGTTAACTCCGTCTGACCTACATTGTGATAATTCCACCTTTAAAAAAATTAGCGTTCGTTGCAGTATGTGCCAGAGGTGTGCTCTTCCACATTGTCCTAAGAGGCGGCATTGGGAGCCGCGGACCTTTTGAATCTTTTGATTTTTGTAAAGTACTGTTGTTACTGGTGATTGTTTGGCTTGCAGTTAAACGCTTTATTATTAATATTTTAAATCTAGGAAAGATACTCTGCAATAAATATAAACAATGTACGCATTATTGACGGTGACACGCTCTTTGCCACCTTACCTATGGTGACTAACGTGGCATTTTACTTTTAAACAGCGGCGATGGCGGAAACAGGCTGCTAATAGCGAAATTGAAATTAGATGTGAGAGCAAACGAAAGCCTCTTAAAGTTAATATGAAACGTGGCTCACGCCTACCTAAAATTAAAATAAAGCTAAAATGTGAAAAAGACCAGCAAAGAGCTTCACACCAAAGGACAAAAAGCAAGTAAGTATTCCACCCAGATGTGTAAAGAACATTAGCAATTAGGCCTACTGCAAAGTCATTAAAATGAGGGTAAATACAAATTTAAAATAAATCTCTATCCGCTCCGCCTACAATAGGCCCAAATCTCGTTTCCTATAGTAATGAAACCGCGTGTAATAATTCGTAACGTCGTATTTCCACTGCTTCATAAAATGACGATCAAACATGTGTGACAGCCGACTAAAACCGTGCATAACTTAGATATCTGCTCAGTGCTCCCAACTGGAAAATGTCTCCCTAGCTACCAAAGTATTATGTTTCATGCACCTCGGTTCCTAAACTGGAGTTTGTAACGGTGTAAAATTCTGACATACCCTTCGTGTAAGACAAGAGTCACGCTACAAACGGGAAAGATTAAAAACATGTGCAACATTTAGTAGATACTAAATAAACCAGTCTGCAGAAACAAATAAAAAAAAACTTGGGAGATATTTCTTTGTACTTTTTGCTGCACCATCATAATTTTACATAATTTATCAGTATAAGAACCTCATCATGCGACTAAGTTTCTTACTTAAAACTCCTTACTTCATTTTTACCCGATTTCGCATTCCTCACAGTTGTTGAATAAGAGATCAGGGCCCGTTTACACAACTACTCGCGTTTGCATTCTTGCGGCCAGAATTTAATCGCGATGGCAAAGGTGTCGTTGCCTCGGTAACAACGCTATATACCTGGATTAGTTAAATCCGACATCGTTTGAGTAAATGCTCGCAGTCGTTTAATCCGTTTCAATAAGACAAAGAATTCCTCCTGACGAAACAATTTCGCCAGCCATTTCTGAACTCACATATTAACTGCTTACACTACGAGCAGGCAGAGCTAAAACCGCCGCCATGTTGGAATTTTAGGCGATTTCTAGTTGTTAGCTGCGAGAAGGCGAAGGAGAATCGTTGTGCAAATCATCGCCCACAACAAGGAGGTTTAAGTAAGTTAATTTTTAATGTAATGGTGTGTGCGTGGTATCTGTGGTAGCAGTTTTACCCCTCATGGAAGAAATTCTTTTCATGAAATTAGCTAGGAATTAGGCAAATAACGTTATTCACACCTTTTGTTTCAACAAGAAAACGTTAAGCTGTGTCACTATAATAATACTGACTTTTGTGTTGTGACTGAAGCGACCAAAGTCTCGTGACCCAACGAAGTTATAAGCCTTTCCGTCGCATGAATGTTATTTTTCCTCAGATGTCGGAAAGTGTCTAATGGGTCGCCATGCTCATATATATATTTTATTTGGATAGGACGAACGTAATGTTGTTGAATCTTGGTGGGCGACACACTATAGCGTGTGTCTTAAACTGAAACACCGCTACCAAAAGTAGCGGTGGTCAAGTTTATCATTTAACCTTTGAACTACTCTGTGGAATTAAGTTGATGTATGTTTTGGTCTGTTGATATCACTCCTTTGCAAGGCCGAACCATTTTCAACTTGGCGTCACCTTTACCAGTTTTGAGGCTCGATGTAATAGCGTAGTTCTGCCACCGAACGCAAATATCGCGTCCCCCACGAAGAAAAAAAAACTAAAATGCTTGTTTTATGGTGGAATAAATTGTAAGCACATCTTTAATGTTTTTTTTTAATGTTTTGTAAATATTTACCTGTAAATAGTCAATGCAAGGTCCATCTCGTCGCAGGTTGACATCGGACAGTTCAGCAGCAATAAAGCTATCCGAAAGAATGGTCAAGCAACAGTTGAGTCCAGTGGGATAATCTGATTGGCTAAGGAACAAATTGAATGCTTGGCGTTCCCGTGGCATGTGGAATCCAAGGCGAAGGCTGGGAGAGGAGGAATCCTTGCACAATTCATCCATATATTTGTCTAAAAATATAACGAGAAGGACTGCATTAGTAGGTTGAGACTTGTTTTGAAGTTAGACTTGCGTACATACACTGTGTTTTAGTGGTGCGGCGGTAGGAGATGGAGCAGCCGGCAAGCACGGTGGCGGCAAATTTAACACAACAAATCGTAAAAATGTTCTTCCTAAGCTATGAGTTCTGTTACCTAACCTTTCTGAATGAGATTGCGAGTGCGTATATAGCACGAGGTAGCCTATAGACCGATGTACATTAAGCTCGGTGTACATTAGGCTAGTTAACTGGGCCGAGTAATATGCGAGTTGAGTTGACTCGCTACTCGCCCTTTACTCGTCCAATACTCTCCCAATGTAAACCTCTACTCTATAGGGCGAATAGCAAGTCTACTCGACTCGCACATTACACGGCCCAATTTACTAGCCTAGTGTACACCCGCCTTTAGGCTAGTTAACTGGGCCGAGTAAAATGCGAGTCGAGTTGACTTGATACTCGCCCTTTACTCGCCCAATGTAAAACTCTACTCTATAGGGCGAGTAACAAGTCTACTCGACTCGCACATTACTCGGCCCAGTCAACTGGCCTAATGTATACATCCGCCTTATCTCAATGGAAATGCAACGAGTGGTTTTTAAAAAATAAATGTGGGTGATTCCATAAGTACGAGTTATATTTTGAAGGAAATACGACTTTATTTCTGTCTTCCGACTCTTTTCTCTATTTTTTAGCCTTCGTGCACTTCCAATAACTACCAAATATCGTTAAACTAACTATTTTTAACGAAGAGGAAGTTGTTTTCCTCAAAAAAGTGAATCCACATAAATGAAAATATGCCCTTGCGCTTCTCTTAACTGGAGTTCGAGCGAACGGCAACTAAATTCAAACAAAAGACTATAATATCCCATTGATCCTTATCTGTTTTGGGGCTTTTCCGAATGCAACAGAGTACGTTTTCGGAAATTACGCTAGCTCTTCAACTGGGATAATTAGCACTAGCTGACCCCGGCGTTAACATACGCCGTTCTAGCAAACAGCCACCCCCTAACGCCCTCCACTCCACCATCTCCCCTAGCTGGGATACAAAGGCTGCTCGCCTGCTTGCTTCTGGCCGGACGTCATGGTCCCTCACCTTCATCATTAAGTCTGCTCTAAGCGAAATATACTGTATTATTATATAGATTGCTAAGCGATATATCAACGCAGTTTTCTTTTGGCTCTAGTCTAAGTGGTGATCGTGGCACTAAGCAAATTCACCAACTTAACCAATCCAGTAAAAGTACGTTAAATGAAAAACAAGGCCACGGACAGTAGCAATGGTCATGTTTATCCTTTAAAGTGGTACTATCACCGATTGAAAGCAGACGAAATCTGACAACATCTAGCGCTATGTAGTACCATAGTAGTGTAGGGTACTGATTTTGAGGGTTAGTATAGGTTTGTAGTACGGTTCCTAACAGAAACAATGCTAAACTTCGGTACACAAACCTCTTCCGTAACTAATTCAATGCTATTTGAGATTTCAGCCTGTAACAGTTCCAAT